>BGPR01002588.1:154354-170529 GCA_013235015.1 Araneus ventricosus | reverse complement strand
AATTCTTACATCTTGAAAACTGTATAAATTATTTCTTTTGTGTAATGGAAACTTTTTATGAATTTGCCAAAATACCATGTGTATGATAATAAGTTTTTAATACTTTTGATATGCATACGGCAGTATTTTATATACTTGGTTACGAATCAGGAAAATTGTCTTTGTAATAAAGCTTTGTTTTGTGCATGTTTCTAAATTTATATATTTACCATTATTTATTAAATATACTGCAGAGTTGTCTAATATTGTTCGTTATAGGATTTAGTTAAAATTTATAGCAGTTATTTCTGTGGAAAAAAATTGCTTAGCATTCTTATTTCTAAATATGTGAAGTTATGTTTCCATAAAGAAATTTTAATGCATAATAAACATTTTTATAAATTAATGTATTCTTCTGTATATAGTTGTGTTTTACAGAAATATTAGTTCAGCTTACTTTGCTATGACAAATCTTTACAGTATTAAAGATTTTAAATGTCTTTCAGTCTCTGTATTTTATGTTGATATTTCCTATAAGCCATTCATCAACACTGCATTCATGTGAACCATTTAACAGTTGCAGAAAAACATTTTGATATATGAAATAAGACTCTTAAAATGTTATTCAAAATTATAAATGAAGTAAAAGTATATTGTTAATTGTGTTAATACACTTATTTGGCTGGTATAAGTTTTTTTTTTGTCAACTTGTAAAAATATCTGAACTATAAATATTGTTTTTGCATTTTGATTCAAATATTCAGACACAAGTTATCTCAAAATAATATAAAGTTTCTTTGCTATTCTATGCAATAACACTATGACCATGATTTTTCAGGATGTAATATTTTAAAAACATATTCTGGTTAATAGTTATCAGTGTAGAGATGTGTTTTTGAGTTGTGTCAAAAAATATCAGAATAATAGCTGTCTTAGGTAGTATTTAATACCCTGTTCTGCATCCAGAAAACTGCCTTTGTGTTTACCAAAAGCTTTGTTCGGTGGTATGTTTGTAAGCTTATATAGTTATCTTTATTTATTAAATATACTGCAAAGTTATTCCTTTTATTGTTTCCTTAAAGAATTTATCGAGTATTTATTTCACTGGAAAAAGTTGCCTAACATTGGTGTTTATAATAAGTGAAGTTGGAAATTTTTATAAAGAAATTTGAATGCATAATAATTAGTTTTATAAATTTATATATAACTCTGTATATAGTTGAGTGATACAGAGAAATCAATTCATATTAATTTGCTTTGACATTTATCCTTTACATCATTTAAAGATTTAAAATTTCTTTTGATCTCTGCAGCTTATTTTATCAATTTCATTCACCAATGCTGCATACATATGTATCATCAATCAGTTATTGAAAATTATTTTTATAGGCAATAGGACTCATAAATCTTATTCAGAATTATAAATTATTGTAAATTGTGTTAATGTACTTGACTGGTAGAAGCTTTTTTTTGCCAACTTGTTTTGGTAAACTTGTCAAAATAACTGAATTACAAACATTATTTTTTGCATTTTGAATAAAATATTCAGGTGAATAATAATATTATAAAATTCAGGTGAATTCAGGCCCATAATAATATAAAGTTTTATATAATTCTATGCAATAAGACCATAATAAACCATTGTCCCTTTGGATGTAATATTCTTATCTGTGATGTTAAGTAACCATGAACTTTAATTGAAAATCAGAAAATAAATTCACATATTTATATGAAAAAATTTAAAAGATGACTTCTTTTTCTTTATTTATACAAATCTATATGAAAATATATGTTTTTACTTGAACGAAAATAAAAAGACTGTTGTTGGAAAACTGGCAAGAAAAGAATCCTTGAAATAATTTTAAATTATTGATATAATTTTTTTCTTAAGTCAAAATAACTTATTAGCATAAAAGTCATTTTATTTGTAGCAACATTTCATTCTGAGTTTCCTTCCCCTTATATTTTAAATGTAGGCCTCTATTGTGCTGCTTGTTAAAGTACACAAAACAAAAAATATTCTAACAATTTGTTGGCAAAACCAAGAAAATTGCTATATTTTAACAACTGTTGTAATGTCTGTTAACTTCTTTTTAAATTTTGTTTAATGAGTTCATAAAGTAATGAGTTGTAAAATGAACATAAACTTTAAGCATGCTGCGTTTCATGGCATTTTATTTGCTATGAAACACAGCAGATATTATGCAGGTACTAGTAGAATGTTAATGCCAACTTATCAAAAAATGAATACCTCATATCGCTCTCAAATAATGAAGATATTGAGAAAAGCAAATCTACATTTTATTTATGATAGAAATGTTTAAAACAATTACTGTCTATCTGATTATTTGGACAGTTTAAAATATCTGAAATCCATCAATTAAGCATACACTTCATGTAAAGATAATATTAATTCTAAAATATTTACAAATAATATCAATGATTTATTACACTACTCTTATTTGGATTTGTCAAGACTATTAGGTTTATGTTCTGAGCAGTTACTAGCCAGTAATTCATTCAGTTGAAAATCAAAATTTGCTAAATTCAATGTTTACAACAAGTAACAAGTTTTAAATATGTAAATGTAATAAAATACTTGTGTTAATTTTTTAAAAATAAAGAGAGAAGGAAGTTCTTACAAAAAATATCTCTAGTGCAATAGCATTTTATTAATAATAAATGGATTGCATGATTATTTGTTTTATTAGGTATTGGTGTTCATAAAAATTCTTCCATTTTTCAGAAACGTTAGTCCGATTTTTGTTTACACATGAACAGTTTGTAGTTTCTTCTTTCCAATGTTTTCAATCTATATATTTGTTAATGAAATAGTTTTGTAATTTGTTTAAGAAATATTCTTACATAGGCTTTAGTTAAAGCTGAATTTATTTGGAAACTATTTACGATACAAATATTAACTAATGTACATCTAAATACCAATATAATTTTTATTTATTGCAGCATACTATGAAAATTTAAAACCTACTTGCTTAATAATGTATGAAAACACAGAAACATACAAGTATTTATATGGGATTGTCACTATAAATCTCCATTTCAATACAATTATACTAACATCTGAAAATCGATCTTATCCATATGTGCTGAAAACATATGGATAAGAATAACATTTTTATAAAAATTTTATTTCGAGAATCCTAAATTCAGGCAAGAAAAATATTCAAAAGTTACATGACAACAGTCAAGACAAGAAGCATTAGGAAGGTGCTAAAATCAGCTGATAAAATCATGTGACATATTTGGACCAATGCAAATCTGCTTTGAAAATGATGGGACAGGAATAGCTGGCATCCTGCGTCACAGAGTGGGTCGTGGCCTACGTAGGCTCCGATACCAAGGGATCGAGTAACTCTTGTTGGGGAATAAGAATTTCTCGGGATCAAGAATCAACGCTACGTCAGGGATTACTAGATCCCGGTGCTAACACACTGTTTGGTGAATGTTTGGTGCTCTGCGCGGTGAAGCGTGACCTGCTTATCTGGAAGGTCACCGGTGAAGCTTCTGTTTCCCCCGAGTGGGTTGTTGTGATGCCCCCCTCCGTGTGGGGAAGGTAGTTCATGCTTTTGATGGCGCCATCTGTTGACAGTATATGGAACTAAAATATAAAACATCGCAAAAAAATATATTAAAAAGAAAATAAATTAAAATAAAAAAACACTTTGCGTACATTTTATACAAATGACTGAATCACACCTTTTTGTCAGTTGTATTCATCACTGGTATTTGTGATTTTTTAATATTGCGTAGAAAATAACAGTTCATCAAATATCCGTCATTCCTAGTATAATCCACGATTTTTTGAGTAACAAATATTTTTGCTATTGCTATTTTTAAATATCTATTCCAAATAACTGTTATTTCAATCACACTTTTAATTTTCAAAAAGTCTTTTTAAACAGGGCCGGCCGGACCCAGGTAGCACAGAAATATTATATCATATTTGCACAATGTTATACAATATTATGAACACCGACGAACACCGAATACCATAACAAACTCTTGTATTGTATGTATCAGTATTTCCGAGATACTAAATTTTCACAAATAATATAAAAACAATGTTTTTTTATAAAAATCTTCATTTTAACTCAGGATATCACTCGATTGGAAGTTTTATTTCAAAAAACACCACTGTAACAATTATTCTTTAAGATGCTGAATATTATATGATACTATTCAATACAGCGAAAAAGATATTATGAGTTTCACATTTATCTGTATTGTTCAATATTTTAAGACGAAGTTATTCTTTCCGTCAACTGGTGGCAGCATTTTAATAATTTGACACTATCGGCCTTATTCACCAAACCGGTGGTTAAACACTCGTTCACGTAACCAATTACCAAGGGTTAAAAATTAACAGCCCGTTATCGGTATTCTCAAACGTCAGTTGCGCGACCAACAGTCATGCCAGCTTTTCCTGCATTTTCGTCTCCGAGATGAATTTTCATTGATCCAAATATATCACATGATTAACAGCTGACTTGACTTGGCGCGTAATCGCTCTGTTGTTGTCGTCTACTAGTAATGAAATTTCAGATTTCAGACATGATGAATATTCCAATAAAATATTGGAGAAGTCTAGTGACAATCCCAATAGAATTGCTTGTATTATATGAACTAATCTTTTCTTTGGGTTTTGTTTCTGTGACTCCAATATAATTAAGCAGGTGGGTTTTAAATTTTCATTGTATGATGCAATAATTAAAACTTCAGCAGTAATGCTGAATTATTTTTTTAATATTATTTAGATGTATATTATCAATAACTATTTAAACAGCACAAATAATGTAATTCATTAAAGTACTATTGAATTTAATTGGTATAAGAGAGAGATTTGAAAATATTCTTCACTAAAATTTAAGATTAATACAATTAATTCTCACAACATCACATGTCTAAAACTTCTTATAAATAATATTCTATTCTTTAACCGAATGATTGAGGGCATATTAATAATAGTCATGACAAATCTGAACAAAGAATAATATAATTAATTATGTATGTTACTTGAGCACATTTTAGAATTGATAATATCTTTACATGAAATATATGCTTGATCTATGAATTTTATAAGACTTCCTGCTGGAGGCATTTGATTTAAATAAAAAACAAAAAATCTCTGATCATCCGTTAGCAGTTAGGAACAAATTATGATATTTGAAACTGTCCAAAAAAAGAGATATTTTGAAATTGTTTTTTTCCATTTGTATCAACATCAAAAAGGTAGATTTCTTTTTTTTCAATTTTTGCTACGAAATTTTCTACAATTTTTTCGTATTTCAAATCAATAAGATACTTATTTTTTGATATGTAACATTAAAATTCTACAAGTATCTGAATATCTACTGCTTCATAATATTATCAATCAATAATATTAGTTCATAAAGAGTACTCTTTACTACAATTTGTTATTTAGTCTTCTGATATTTTTTGTCAAAAATCTAACACATATCTGCATCATTATACATTCTTAAGGACAGCAATTGATAATGTTCCGATTGCATAGAAAAGTAATAAAAGTTTGGAGTATTTGGGTTTCTATTCTGTTGGTCTTTTTAAATCGGCATACAAATATCATGTTCCTGATTCAAATGTTTTAACACATTTGCCAAAATAATTTAATTTAAGAACTTATGCCAGTCAAGTATACAAAATTACAATATAAATTTTATTAAGAATTTTTAATTAGTTTTTCAGTTTTAAATGCACATCAAAATGTAAAGAAATGTATAATTGCACTTCAGTTTAAAAGTAGGCTACACTTGGTACGTGGAACTATAATTTGAATGCTTTTCACTATAAATTTGATACTTTACACTTGGTGCATAGAACTATAACTCCAAAATCAATAACATTTTATGACCTGAGTTCAGGGACGTGGCGAAGGGGGGGGGGGGGGGGGGGGGGGCCCCCCCCCCCCCCAGATTTTTCTGAAGTCGGCAAATTGACTAAATGAGTCGGCAAATTTTGAAAAAGTAATCGAACGTATTATTTTATTCTGCGCATCCAAAACATTTGCAGAATTATTTATTGAAACGCAAAAAAAAGAAAAAAAAAGTGAACTTTTATTTACTAAGTTGGTTTTTAAATTCTCTTGCAGACCATTGATGCCACCGATAGGGAGCCGTTCCGACTCCGAGTTCAGGGGTATGCGTGGCGTGACTATTGTTAATTGACCGGGGTTCGGGCAAACTTTCCCTTCTGTAGTAAAATAAATAAAGATAAATTCTCAGAGCAACGAAAGAAATGAGCTGCCACTGTTCTGTAAATCCCGAAATTTTCTGTTACCCATCTGCGCGGCAGTGTTCTTCTCTATATTTTCTAGTGTACTCCCTAATAAAAGTGTCATCCCCCTGTTTGGTCCCCGGTCAAGTCCTTGGACACAAGGCCGAAACTGCCGAGTTTTATTACGCTGAATCGGGGACCACGGCAAGTCGATATTGCCGAGAAAATGACGACGCACCGAAATCGGTATGTGTTTACAGACGGACGAAGGGACAGACATATATAATTCCAGAAAATGTTTTTTTCGTATTCGGGTACTCTAATGTAGAAAATCATCAAACTCTCGATGTCGAATTTTTTTGGCGTTTATAATTTTTTTTTTTTTACTTCGCATGTCAGAAAGTAAAGAGTTTTTAATGTAAATATCCTCATCTATCTTAAGTCTTTATTACTTTTTTTCTTTCAGATGAGTTAAAAGAGAAAATATCAATACTATGTTTTCTTAATATCTTAGAATTTAAAAAATAACATTAATTCGATAGAAGAATTGAGTAACAATAATCAAAAAATGAAAAAATGGTTTAAATTTTAATGTTTACTGCGGGCTTATTTTGCATAATTATTGTTATATTTTTAAGTATAAGAAAACATTTATGAAAATTTTTCGACGACATAAAAAAGGAATAAATAATTATTTAATTTTTTTATAATATTGATTTAAGAAACTTTGAGAGATGCTAACAATTTTTTAATAGCATTCATTTAGTATGTTAGCTTTCATCATATATTTATAAAAAAAATATTTTATATAAAAATTCTGTTAATTTGATATACAAGCCATAATGATGCGATTTATTATACAACAGGAGACAAATATTAACTCGGTGTGTATATTTTAACCTTTCCTTGCTAAGCTTATATGAATGAATGGATTTCTTTTCTCTCCAACTTTACTATGAATTTTTTTTCTATTGTCGATTTTTTTTATACAGAAAGAAACTTGACTAGCAGTAACATTCAGTGATTGCATTGAAACATCTTCAATCCTGAGAGTGTAAAATTTAGCTTCTTAAAATACGCAAATTTGTTGGCTGCTAATAATAATTACATTATTCAAATGCTAAACTGTTTCAGGAATTTTAAGAAATGTCACAATCTTATGCTGCTAAACTCAGCAACAAATTATTGCTTAAAAATAAAATTTGGGAACTTTTTGTATTCCTTTTTCTCTATTAAAAATGTGCATTCCCTAGATTTCAAAAGAAAAAAATGGTCATAAAAAAAGCTTCTTTAAAAATGAAAGGTTAAATATTTTTGAAGAAATACATATGAGGAGCTTTCTGACAAAAGTGAATATATACGCTTTTTTCTAAAAAGCGTTTTGTTACAATTTTCTCATCTGAGTACCCAACTGTACGAGGGTGCAGTATCATTCAATTTTGTCTCATAACTTATTTTTCCCCCTTTGTAAAATTACCCAAAGTTCTTAATTCTCTAGCAAAACTAAAAATATCCACTTCTAAAACCAACTTTGTAAAATGGATATGTTCACTTTTGATTTAAAAAAAAATCTCATATATTTTTAATCTTTCTGTAACATCTTTATTTATTTATTTTTTGTGCGTCGATGTGTTTAATGCTAGAAAAATATATCTAGGTCTCATTTTGGGGGACTTTCTTTCTCTTATGTAAAATGTCAGCATTTCTCTTCCAAAATCTTGATAATTATGCCCAGAAACATTGAAATATACCACATAAGGAAACAAATACACAAAATAATCTCTTTTCCAACCCTGGAAGCTTTTGCGAGCAGGACAGTTTAAGAATCCTGTAATTTCATGGTGTCTTCGAATTGCACCACTCGTGAGAAAAAAAGGGGTGGAAGTAGACTGACAGATTTATAATCGGGGGAATGCAGTTGTTTTTACATCACAAAACCCCCTAACTTCTTATTGGGCGGGAAACTCGAATGGACATTATCCTGAATAGTAGTAAAGTTAAAGACAACATAAAGAAATCTCAATCCAGAAAGTGGAATGTAGTTGATAAAGTACAGTGCGACTTTTATACATCAAACCTGCTTTAGTATAGGTGAATTAAATCATTATTATTATTGTGGAACTTGGTTAATTCAAACATTTTTTATCCGAATTCGTAAGTAATTCGATTTTTTCTCTATTCTTAATATTTCTATACGCATAATGCCTAAATATAATCTGTAATTCGAATTTATTTTGCTTACTTAAATGTCAAGAATGAAAATTTTAAATTCTTTTATATTTCTAATTGCTTTCGTCCTTACTTTGTATGCTCATCGATCGTAAATAAATAACTTTTTAAGGTTCTTTATTCACTCTAGAATCCAATCAAAACAGCAATTAAATGTTTCTCACTTTTTGAATTATTTTAAATTTAATCTTTAAGTAAGTTTATTAACATTATTTTTAAAAAATAAATAAATATTATTATTTTGTTAATTAAAATTCCACACTGTTTATTTATTCATTATGTATTCTTTATTAAAGGTGGTAAATTTTAAAAATAGATTTTTTTTTTGCCTTTTTTAGTTAAAATTGCCGTTTTCTCATGCTGTATTCACTTTTACACAAAGATTTTCTAAATTAAATTCGAATTAGTCAAGTTGCACTGCTTTTCATTATTTTACATTGCTTTTTGTTGCATTAATTATTTGTTTATTTAACATGCTTTGTTTTAATAGATCTAAAAAAATTCTGCAAATTTATGCATATATATTAACAGCGGATGTTTGCGATTTTTCAAGTACTCGGATGAGGAATAAAAGAACCTTTTTCCGTTCGAATGCCGTGTATATAATAGTAATAAACGGAAATTCAAAATGAGTTGAATTTCGAAGCAGTGTTTTTTTTAACATCGAGATTAGGGATATAAAGAATAATGATTTGGCCAAATACCTACTCTGTAAAAACATTTCACTTCTGATTCTAAATAAAATAATTCTCAAATTTTAAATGTAAAAAATTAAAGATTAATAAAATTGATATTTTTATTGTTTGCATATTTAAAAAAAATTAACACCTTGATGTGTTTTTTTCATAATATTTATTTATAAATACCTGAATTACAATAATTATTTCAGTAATAAGAAATGACCAAGGGAGGGATCTTTCAGACTGTGATTTTTTTTATTGTCCACATCTATGAATAAATGTTAGTGGCATGATATGTTAAGCGCCCAATGATTGATTATTATTCGTATTATTTAAATATTATATGTATGTATATTATTTATGTATCAGAATGTATTATTTATGATTAATTGAATTTAATGATGGTAAGAATTAAAATTCAGTTTAAAGTAATTATAGTGATAATGAAATAATTTATATTAATAAAATTGTACTGCATTGTTGATATGTTCTTTTGATTATATTGGAGAAATCAGGCTATATGTCGATTCCGAAAGTCTTAAGGTGAGGGTGCTTCTAAATAGAACTTTGCTCTGCGACTGTTCTTATACTAGGGTCATGCACTGGAATCTCTCTTGCTTCTTCGTTAATATCTATTATCCATTTTGTTCAAATATTTTTTATTAGTTCTATATTTTAAATAAATCCCAAATGGTTTTGAGTTTCAGATCTTTACGAATAACTTTAGTTTCTGAGGACATTTGTGATATCTTTCTTGTAGTGCTCACAGTTTTTCTGATGGGTTGAACCCACACACATACATTGGGAAAGCACAGCTAATCAATGTTCGCAAAAGTGATTTATAGAGGACGAGTTTATTTTTCATCGAGAGTTAGGATTTCCTACCGAGGAGGGAATAAAATCGTGCCATTGCTAAGCTAAATTTTGTCTTTATTTTTTCAATCTGACTTTTGAAGGCATGTCTTTTGCCTTTGTTTGAAACGTTAGATATTTCGTGTCCTCATCATTGAAAATGATATTATGCATCACAGCAGGAACATGTATGTATATTAGGCACTATAAAAATATTTGTCTTTTAAGTCTGCAAAGTTCATCATGAGAGTCGGCATTTTTTGGATCTCACACCCCTCCAGATGTGAGACGCTCGCCACGTCCCTGCCTGAGTTCTAAAAAAGTACTTGAAGAATAATATTATACTTGAAAAATAATATTATACTTGAAAAATAATAATACTTTTTTGTAAATTGCAACTTTTTTCAATAAATTAAAGTAATTCATTCAGTGACCTTCAGTTTGAAAGAGGTTTATAGACACAACTATGCTAGCAAAGTGTAAGGTAGAAGTTTTATGGCGAAAAGTATATTATACAAGTGATAACATTTTTTTCTTGTGTGAATCACATTTTTTCAACGTTGAAATACTTTTACATGCTGAATAAATTGAATTATAGTGAAAAAATATTTTGTGTTCAATATGAGTGCAAACTGTTTTTTATCAAACTGAATATGATCCAAATTAAAGTGAAAATAATTATCACCCAAAATGATTTGTTTAATGGTTCAACAGTGATAAGTGAAGTATATTAAATATCAATATAAGCCTGCATAGATTAACATAAATTTAAAATCTTTGATACTGTAAAAAATTTCTCTTAAAAAAACAAAGCAATATAAAATAATTTATACAGATGAACATATTAATTTATAAAACTTTTTGTTGTGTATTCAAACTTAAAAGATTTTTCTTATAGAGATTTGAAACTTCTCAATATCATAAACATAAATGAATTGCTTATTTCAAAACCCATCAATAGACATTTCTATGGAATATTTTGTTTATTATGGAATCAGAACCTCTTATTGTAAACGCACATTTTTGTGCAGAATCTTCTCAAGATTAATGTAGAGTTTACGGTACCCACTTACAGTAGAGTCTCGATTGTTCGAGTTTTCCATAAATCCAAGTTAGTGAAAAAAATCAGTTTAGCTCCCAAATAATGACCAACACATACACAACACGTGAAAGAATTACTGCATCTGGTTTTTATTGTTGTTCGCCGGGTCTCATATAAGCAAACTGTACTTGAGTAGAACCATGCGGGATGATGCGCGCTTATCATTGGTCGAATCATCCTGTCAATCATTATAAGTTCTGAAAGAAAGGCGTGTCAGCGTTTTGCTTTCGACTCGTAAAAAGATTCATCACTTATAGGATCTCCGCTCATGATTTTGCTCTTCTAATTTAATTATACTGTTATATCTATGGTCACTTACTTAATATACGCTTTATTGTACATGAAATAGCATAAGTTTTCTAGCCGATAAAAGGCTTTTACACTGTGGGTGACAAATTCGAAATTTGACGATAAATTCAACTCATTTGACAATGAGCCATGGTGAAAATAAGATGAAAACAAGTTAAAATGTTTTAAAATAAAAAAATAATTTTGAAAAAGGACAAAAAACAGGTTGAAACGTGTAAAAAAATTCTCAGAATCACAGCAATCGAAAATGAAGCTATGCAAAAATGGTAGCGCCATCTATATGAAGAGGGGAAAGTAATTGAAGTCACAAAGTAAAAATTAAAGAATTCCTTTAAACTTTATACCAATCTACCAAACTCATCACTGTTTTCGATAAATTCGAAAAAATATTCGTGTTTTTCTAAAACTGTTAGAAATGCTGAAAAATACTAAATATTTTGTTATTTATAATAGAAAATTAACTTGGTTAACACCCCATAAAATATTAACAATAATTTTAAATTATTTTGTGGTGTATGGAACAAAGTTAGTTTTCTATTATTTTTTACACCAGTTTATTGGATGTTTTATTTATTTTTACATTTTTTAGTTATTTTGAATAAATTGAAGTACCTTCTTGCAAGTCACAATTCTTTTAATTGAAAAGGAAAAACAATTTTTTTTAAAAAAATTTCAATTTCGTCTTAATAAACAGGAAAGTCATTATAAGAAAACTGAAAAATTAAAAAAAATATTTATGATGCAGAGAGATTTTTTTTGTCTGCGTTGAATAAAAAACTAGATGAATTAGTCCGAGATGCCAGCTTCAACAGAGTTGAAAACGAAATGTCGATGTCAATGATCCTGGTTATTCTCATCAAAATGCAAAGATGCCACATTGTGGCACTCTTCAAATACCACTTCTTTGTGTTTAACTGGACTAAATTACTGATTCTCTTCAAGTTCGCGATTACAAAGTCATGAAAGATCAGAATATCATTTACAATTCAAAAAGAATTTCAAACTGGGAAATACTATGACAGAGAACATAAAAAAATAACTAAAACGAAGCACGCTGTGTAAAATTTGTTTATAAACGAATGGTAGCTTCAGTTTTATATTTATCAGAGGAGCCTATTCCCAGATAGCACGTAAATTTGCAGCAAGTTTGATTTTGTCTTGATATTATCTTGTCATGGCAAATTTGACGCTTCAAACTTGAAACGAACTTGCCACAAGTTCGCCGTGACAACTAGCGCCACCCTCGCTTGCAAAACGCGTTTGCCACAAGTTCGCCGTGACAAATAACGCCAACTCCTTGCAATGCAAGCTTGCCACAAGTTCGCCGTGACAAACCTCACGTTCGCAAAACAAACTTAGCACAAAGAGATAATTATCTTTGTCTCTGTTTTAAAAAAACATCCGATTTTTAATAGCATCTCCTAGACCGTCCTTCTTTTCATTAATTCAATAAATCAATGATAATTTGTGAAAAAACTAACTTTTTTATAAAAAAATTTTTGAAAGATTTTCCATCTTTTTACTAAATATAACACTCGCACTTTACAGAAAACTATATCGCATTTTTCTTAATGTTGAAATTTTAACGTTTATAAACAAAATTAAACCGAAAAAAACAGTCAATGTTTATTGAAAAATAATAACCTATACATTTTGTCCCATTTTAACGTAATTACTTTTGAACTCTAATTTCATAATTTATTCTACTAGCAAAACGTTGTTATTAGCGAAAATCGCTCTCTCTTTGACTTCAAATCATATTCTTAACTCAAAAAATTAATGAAATCAAGAAAAGTTTAAAATAAATCGTATACGAATCGAGTCGAACGATGTATTAGCGAAATCTATCTTCTCCTCTCAGAGTTTAACTGGTCGAGTGGTTAGCGCGTCAGCTTCGGAACCGGTTGGTCGCGAGTTCTAATCCGGGTTGTGTTCGTACTCTCTTTTTGCTGTAATTTGCAATGAATTTGACGCGGCAAGTTTGCTGCAAGTTCGTCCTATGGTTACTTCGAAGCTTGCGCTAACTTGTTTCAAACTTGTTGCAAGCTTGCACTCTTGTCATGTCAAATTTGTTGCAAGCTTGCTGCAAAGTAAATTTGCTATCTGGATTAGAAAAAGAGTAATTGTATTTGGGAAACTGTGTGGACTATAACTAGAGTTACCATACGTCCGGATTTCAAACTCACGTTCAGAATAATGTCCAGATTTACCCCAGTGAATGTGGCGAGAGAAAAAATAAGAGAGTTGGTTGTAATAAAGAGCGTTTTAACAAAACAAAACACCCTTCTGCCAATGAAAGAAAATTCATTGTTTGCATCCATGGTTGATGAAAAAGTGGATCAGTCTCCTCATTCGTGCACCAGTTCAAACTGAAAATTAAGAGATTTAGCTGTTTTGTTTGAATTCTGTTTTTCATTAATGCAATTTTGAAATACCGAACATTAATAAAAATTGTATATTCTTTGCATTCTGACGCCTTATTCCCCCCTCCTTCCTCAAGCTCTGTGCTAGTGTTATGAAAGAAGGTGGTTGTCAGGCAGGCAGCTTTTAGGATTTTATACTATACTTTGATTCTCCTCTAATCTGTGTTTCAACCAAAATAATTTGGTAACCCTAACTATAACGGATCTAATATGAGATATTTTACATAAAGGTTGCAAAAGTGCTTATCCTGAAAAGAATTCTAAAGCACATTATATGTTCTTCATAAATCATAATTTTAATTTTGTTCATAGAGACATTTCAAAATCATCTTCTCTGCAAATTCCTTTTTGTTACTTAAGAAGACAGAAATAATATTTTTTCAAGTTCTGTAATGTGCATATATTAAAAAACCTCTCAGATATCTTACTCCAAAATCGCTGTCAGAAACAATGTGGGAATGTCGCTTCGAAAGTTTTAAATCTATGAGATATCAAGTATCAGAATTTTCTCTAGCTTCGAATGTGTTTTATGAATATAGTATTGACATAAAAAATAAATCCTAATTCCAATCAATCAAAATTAAATTTCATTTGAATTTTTATTATGTTTGGCTTTTTGGTATGACATACTGAATGAGTAAATATTGCGAGCCAGATATTTCAAAGTACTAATATAGATATCGGTATGCAAATTCACATTTAGAAGTCCTTTTAAAATTTGTTGAAAAGTATCATGCATCAGGATTCATATCTTCTTTTAATAACTGCAAAGAAAGTGTAAGCGTTAGTAAAAAATGATGCCTGAATGTAAAAATAAAAGAACTTAATGAAAAAAACAGTTCTGATTTTAAATTACTGATCAGCTATTTCATCTGTCAAAGAATATTTCAAAATTAAATATTTTCTAGTCATAATTTTTATTGATTTTTTTTCTTTTAAGAAGAGATTCGGAATTTATCACGAATATGAGACATCATATGAATTTTTATATAATTTGGATAATATTCACAAACTGTTTTGAAAAAACAAAGACTTAAATACAACTTTACAATACAAAATAAATTGCATTGATTTATTTAATGAAATGAAAATTTGTCGTTGAGTTTTGCATAACAGGGTCACAATATTATATATATATATATATATGAGAAGTTCTTCAAATTTTGGGTGTTTGTAGAGGCATTGCAAGAATTTTTCATAGACGATTAACGGAATCTCTTCTTTATTGAAGTACCACAAAGATGCTTAAATGATTTTATCATGGATCATTTTTACAAGTCCCTGCCATGATCATACTGACGAGTAACACCGGCCGTGGGTCACTTCGCCGTTCAAGTCAGCGCAAAAAAGGCAGTTAACAATGCGCAGAAAGGTTGCATAGTGGAAGAAGGGGATTTTCCAGAAAGACTCGTGACTCGAAGTGGAAGTTAAAGTAAGCTTATTTCGATGAAAGTGAAAGTAATTAAAAATTAACTGTCGTTAAGAAGGATTTATTTTAAAGATAGAAAATTTCTAAGTCATTACACACACACACACACACACACACATATATATATATATATAAAAAATAATTTATATGAACTGTGTTCAAATTCAAATAGCATTTTTTTATTAATTTGAATTTTTTTATTATTTATTTAAAGTTAACATATTAATCTCCTTCAAAATTGTTCATAAATCAAATAATTTAATTATTTATCATTTTCGCGTATTCCTTAAGTCCTTAATATAACAATTTGTACTATGTAATAAATATCAAAAAGTAACCAATTATTATTTTGTTTTATGAAATTAGTTTCAAGGCCCGGTAAATCAACTTTGGACCAGGCCCCGGTTTTCTTCTGGCCGGTCCTGTTTCTAAATATAACTAAAATGCTCTCAAAAATTTAAATAAAAAATATTATTTCTTTCTCAAAATACTTTCTTTATAGTTTTAATGTTTAGTTCTTTATACTGTCAACAGATGGCGCCAACAATTTTTTTTCGATGTTTGAAGAAAGGGATTTTGGTCAATAAATGATTTAAAAAGGGGGGGGTAAGAGTTTTCATAATTTTTTTACTAAAATGAACATTTTCAACATCTTTTGCATAAAACAAGTTAACAATTTTCTTATATAAATCATAATAAAATGTATAAAAAATATAAATTGGATTTATTTTTTTCTTCTTCTGATAAATATAATTTCATCTAGTAAGTAACTACATACATACATAACCCACACCGACCGACTCACCCAAAGGGTTTAGAGTCAGCAAGGATCGACGGGGAGGAGCCAGACCAGCCATGAAAGAAAAAATTTACAATATTTGGAGGGTATGGATTACAGAGCTACGTGCAAAAAAAACACA
>BGPR01002588.1:143516-154254 GCA_013235015.1 Araneus ventricosus | reverse complement strand
TTCAGATCACAAACGCTGCAAATCATCACAAATTTTCCTAGAAATTTCAAAAATTGACTTCAACCTGTTTAAAAATAAATAGTTTTTACAAAGTTTTCTAGTCCAGTGAGTCCGAGCAGCACCTGTAGGAAGTAGTAAATGATAGTCCTTGGTATACATACATGAAGTCAAGTAATGGTCAACATCTCCATGCTCACCACACAAACAATCAGGATTGTTCAAAATCTTGAACCTGCACAGATATGCTGGAAAAGGTCTATGATTGGTAAACAGATAAATGACATATTTGTTGCTAATCAATAAGTCCAGATTTGCTGACGGAAGAATTTCTTTTGTACGTTTGCCAGTGATGGAATTTTTACAGTATGAGTTCCACTCGTTCATAAGGAATTCCTTACAAACTCTTTTTACATAAGAATAAGGAGCAGGTATAGACATATCGGCCCCACAAGAAGAAGCAATTTTTGCAAAGTGATCAGCTCATTGCCCGGGTTACCGGCATGAGCTTTCACCCAGACAAGGCTGACTAGATCCTTAGCATTGTACAGATTATCCTTAACTGATAATACAAAATTATATTTGACTTTGGGGCTTCTAATCGCTCCAATAGAGGATTTGCTATCAGAAAACACTTTGATCTTAACATTTCTTTCCAAGGCCCAACCAGCAGCAAAATTAATTGCTGCCAGCTGAGCCTGGAAAATAGAGTTAAAAGAATTCATTTTATAGCAAAAAACAGGTAACAGTGAATTTCTTTCAAAAAAGCACACCGAGAATTCAACATTGTCACCAATCCTGGACCCGTAGGTGTACAACTCATAATTACAATCAGTAAAGTCCTCACAAATTATGATTTTTCTATTCGAAGAAATAGAATTTATATCTCTATAAAAATCTAGGGAAATAGGATCGATCAGTTCCCTAAATTTATCCGATCTAAGTTTCCAAATGTTAAACCTAATAAATAGTGATTTGGCAACCAAATGAAGTGAGGGAATACCTAAAAGAATATTTAAAGAATTTGTTGGAGTAGTTTTATATGCTCGAGACAATTTCAATAAAAATATTCTTTGAATAGAGTGTAATTTAGCAATCTGGGATTTAGTCAAGGCACCACCCCAAACAGCAGCGCCGTAAAGAAGTGCCTTTTCAACTACTGTCAAATACCAAAATTTTGATAGAGAGGGAGACACACTCCAATTTGAGGCAATTAATCCAATAAAATTTGAACACAAATTGAAAGCTTTCCTATACAAATCAAAAATATGAGGATTCCAAGATAGTTTATTATCAAAAATTAAACCCAAATATTTTAGGGTTTTAGTAAATTTGACTGACTTGCCATTTAATTTAAAACTTGGATTGCTATTAAAAACAGTAGTATTATGCTTAGACAATGAACGAGAACTAATTGATCTGAAAACCAATGCCTAGCACTTGTCGATAGAGATGTCTAATTTTAGAATATTTAATTCCTGAGAAATCAAGTCTAATGTATTGTTAGTGTTAGTTTCTAAAATTTTCCTAGTTCGACCAAAAGTGACAAGGGCCAGGTCGTCAGCAAATGCCTGAAGATAATACAAGTCATTATTTAAATGTAAAATATGATCAAAATAAAAATTCCAAAGAAAGGGTGCCAGGACAGAACCTTGGGGACACCCTTTAAAAATCTTATTCTTAACAAATAAACTACAATCATTGAAAACAACACCTCTATTAATCAAGTAATAAAAAAATTTCTGTATGCAAAAGGAACATTAAATTTATCAAACAAGCCAAAGAGAACATTCCAATTCATATTATCAAAGGCGGCCTTGATACCAATGCAACATATAAATTATTAGTCAGAGAACAAATCTTAGACAAAATTCTTGTAACTGCAAGTTTACAGCATCTATTTTCTCGGAACCCATATTGATTAACATGAATTATGTTACTGGAGGAAAACCAACTCTGTAATTTAATTAGGAACAATCGTTCCAAAATTTTCCCTAAACATGGCAACAAACTAATGGGTCTATAAGACCCGACCAAGTTTGGATCTCTCCCTGCCTTTTATAGGAAGAAGACCTTTGCATCCTTCCTTCTTTTGCTACGCTCCGACGGAGTGACTTGGCAAAAGCGCATATCACTCATTTTCAGAAGACTCTCCACCCCGTTGAGATAATCTGCCGGGTGGCCTAGGGAACTTCCTTACTTCCCTAAAATACTCCCAACCGCCTCAAAACGTCCGACCCCGTCCTCCGTCGAGGCGGAGGGCATTGGGGTCCCGTAGGGCTCAGAAGGTAAACATGATGTGCAAAATGATACGATAAAAACAAAAATAATTTTCGTACTATATTTATTCAGTTTCACATAAAATTAAAATGTGTTACACATTGCAATATCTGTACATAAGAAATTCATAATATCTTTCAAAAAATTTGGTATGATATTGGTAGGCAATTGTTTTCTACGCTTTAAAAGCCACAGATTCATTTTCTATAAAAAGCTAATCAAATGTATATTACATTACCTTACATTACACCACCTGCATCCCCGTGTTTAGAGCCATTTGGCTCCTTTCCGGTTTGGATGGATGAAGGTGAATTTTATTTTTTTAAGAGAGGGGACAAAAATAAATAACAGGTACAAAAACAAATAATAATAGAAAAGAAACATACACTGGACAGAACAACATAGAAAACAAAACAAAATTTAAAAAATACGTAGAGGGAAAAAAAGTCAAAAGTGGCCGGAAGTGTGTGTCAGTCTGGGTGGATGAGTACTCAATTATTAACCTCTACAATGAGAATGTTCTCATCACATATGAAACGCATTAGGAGTCGAAGTCGGGTTCTTGATAAGTTATTCGTGAAAATGTTTTTCGTCCACTGTAATTTAAGTGACGCTATAGAAGTTTGGAAATGCCAAGAAAGGGTAAACCGAAATTTTGTGGAATATCCCAACTGTCTTGCCAGATGCTTAAAGCAGCTGACCTAATCTCATATTTCAGGTAGAAAAGTGGCTTAGGTAGAAAGAAAGGGTCGCCTTTTGTGATGGCTTCTTTGGCTAATTGATCTGCGCATTCATTGCCTAAATACCCGACGTGGGCGACTCAGGCGAATGTGTTTACGGTAGAGCAAAAGGGTTTGAATCGCTCGGACTATACTATGGTGGGATTTAGGATTAAGTATGGCCATCAAACTTGACAAACTGTCTGTTCAAATTTTGATTGGTCTAAAAAGGGAAGAAAATGCTTCAATTGCCATTTTAATTGCTAGGCAGGGCCGACCCGAATAAAAGCGGGGCCTGGTGCAAAGTTGATGTGCGGGGCCTTGCAACAAATTTCGTACAACAAAATAATGATTTGCTGCATTTTGGTATTTATTACATTCCTCAACTTGGAATAGTAAAGACTTACGGAAACACGAAAATGAAGAATTGTTAAATTATTTTTTATAAAGTTAACATTTTATTAATTACACAAAAATTATAAAACAAATATCAAAAGTAATAGCTTCGTAAACTTATTAAATACAATTTGGTAGAAGACTTACTAGGATAAGTTACAACACGAGATTTTTGCTTCATTTAAATACATGATTTATCGAAAATACGTTGATAATATCATCATAATTTAGTTTTTTGGTTAATTCGGATTCTATAGATAAAATGGCTAAGGAGATAAAACGTTCTTGACTAACACTAGAGCTCATGTAATTTTTTTATTATTTTCAATCTGGAGAAGGATCTTTCTGTAGATGCTACTGTAATTCGTAAGGTCAAAATTATTTTTAGAACAGTAATAAAATTTGGATACAATTCAATTAAATTATTTATAAATAAATATTGTAATGTCTGTAATATTGTTATCCTAGAAGGCAAAGTCAACGACAAATTCTTATTTCATTGAATAAATCAATGCAATCCATAACGTCTTGAAAGTCGCATTTATATCTTTGCAACATCTAAGAAGATCGTCTTCAGTAAGTTTGCGATTATTATATGAATTATATAAAAAACCATATGACATCTCATGCTCATGATAAATTTCAAATATTTTCTTAAGAGAAATAATGGCACTATCGATTGTTACGAGAAAATGCTGAATTCGGAAATATTCTTCGCCAGATGAAATCGGCTAATGTTTTCCTTCATAAGAAAATTGCTTTCTTTTTCGTCCAATTCTTCGTTTCTTTAAATTCCTGCGTTACTTTCAATCCTTCAGCTATTTTCTTTATAGTTATCAAAGAAAATATAAATCCGAATTCACGATAATTTTGAAAAAATTTTTAAAGAACTTTTAAATGTGAATTTGCAGTACCGGTATCTATACTGGAATTTTGAAAGATCTTGCTTACTATGTTTTCTTCATGCAGTATGTCATACCAAATGACCAAATTCAACAAAAATTCAAACGAAGTAAGTTTATTTTTTATTGACTGGATATCAGATTTTGTTTTCATGTCACTAGTATGTTCATAAAGGTATTTCAAAGCTAAAGAAAGTTGTGGTGTTTGGTATCTCACTGATTTCACACTTTCGCGGCGATATTTCTATCTTGTTTATGATAGTGGTTTGAGAGCAAGATATTTGACATGCCCTGATAATACCCCAGCTTTTCATAGAACTTTCAAATATCCTCTATATGCTTTGGGAAGTTCCAAAAAAGGAATTTGCTAGAAAATATGATTTTGAAATGCCCCAAGAACTAAATTTAAATTATGACCACCACAGGGCCTATACTGACCTTTGGAATTTTTTTTGAAGATGCCTTTATATTACCTCTCATATTGCTCCTTTATCATACCTCTATCCTCGACATTTCCCCAAACATAATTCCTTTTCTTCTAATATGCTTTCAATTTTGGCTAATAATCCTTTTCGTGCCTTGTATTTTACTGTTTCAAAACAAATAAACCGCTGTTGTATACTCACTTCTCATCTACATTAACATACCTTAAAATAATTCATAAATGATCATGGTGGCTCTCACGTCTCTAGTGCAATCTAATAAAATTGTGAAATACTTAGCTTTCTTAACTAAATTTGCTATCTCCTTTCCAATCCTTTTAACCAAAGCAGAAATCAGTTCATCTTGTATTCTGTAAGATAAATAGGAACGCGATGCTGTTTCTACGCAACCATCTAAATGTTATTTCATGATTGGGGCGAAATCTTGCTAGTAATCCTCTGAGACCGATGGAAAATACGTTGTGCGGTTTATGCAATGCATCGCTACTTCGCCGAGGTTTTAATGCAATTAGAAGTGACTTAGTTTTTGAAAATTTAAATTTAAAGAAAAGTATGTTCGAAATCGCATACACAAGCGATTGATGTGAATAATTACCATCTAAATAATTAAATTTTGAGAAGTTCATTTTCAATGAAAAAGTAGATTTTTGCGGACTATATTTCTGAATAATCATTTTCAAGTATATACTTGTGAAATTTTATTTTAAAAATTTCTGAATATTTTTTTTTGTAAAATGCATTGCATCGCTACCTCTGAAGCAAAATATTTAAGTCAATTACTTTATTCTAGGGTGTCAAATATTCCGATCATGAATTCAGAAATATTACAATTTATCTTTCAGTAACAACACCTATTTAAATTCCATGTCAATCAGAGCTAATTAATACTTGAATGAAGTATTTAAATTTTTTAATGTCATTTCATGCCTCCGCTTGAATTCTGGTAAAAATATGATTGTTCAGAGAACAGAGTTTATCGGTTATCTAATTCTACTTCAATGTAATGTTCCATGTTTAAATTATTTCACATTTTCTTTTTTGAAGTCATTTCCACGAGATATAGATTAAATTTGTTCGAAACATAGCAACATTTTATTTATTATTTCCTTTATAATTATACATTTATACATGCATTTTATCATAATTCATTCAGAGTTGACAAAAAATATAAAGTTTTAACGAGAATACCATTTTGTAAAATATTTCCATAGAACACGAAAAATTTCAATCTCTAATATTGTCGAATTAAAAATAGATTTTGTAGATTAACAGGTAATTTAATATGACTATTTGAACGCATCGTAAGTATTGAAAATGTTTTATTTAAGCATTTATCATTATTCGTGAAAGTTCAACTAGTTACGGTGCTATTACCTGGCAGAAATTGCGGACCTCGTAAAATCAGTAAAATAAAACGATAATAAAAAATTAAAAATAGTATCACTGCAGACACGAAAGTATAGCTGTCATGCTTTTCGTATCGAATTTAACGATGTAGTTCTACAATCGTCTTCTATTTCTGCAATATTTTTCATGTATGTTCGGATAAAAACAAACAAACCGAAATAAAGCATTTTCATTTTGTAAAATCCGTCAGTGGCGCGGGGCCTTTTAGAAGCGCTGGGTCTTGTAGAGACTCGTTATCCGGAGGACACATCTTGTTCCCGACTGCTAGAAAGGGGGAAAGCATTAGAAGTACATGGGGGGATATAGCTGATCCGGAGGCATATTTACAAACCCTACCCTGATAGAACTCAGGCAGGAAATCGGACAATATGATTGGCTCGCTTCGCCGACAGCTGATGACGTCGTTCTTTGCTCACGTGCGTGTACTTTTCATTAGTATAATTTCTTGCAATGTGGGATGTTTTATTTTTTATGATATTTTAAAAAATAATTTCATTTTTAAAAATATTACAACCCACGGAAGAATGTTTTCTGTGCTCAACTGTGGGAAAACGGAGAAGAAAAGTAGGACGACTCTTGTTTTGTTTTGATTGCCGTACGCTACGTGCGAGAGTTGAAAACGACGTCACTGCTCCTCGTAACCAATGATATTGACTGATTTCCAGCCTCAGTTCTATCAGGGTAGGGTTTGTAAATATGCGATCCGGAGGACAGATTTTATTCCAGCGTGGTAGAAAGACAGCTTGGTGTATGGTTGCCTTTGAGAAAAACGCTTTCGCCAACAGATGGAGCATTCGTTTATTCGCCAAGACTGGGATGCATTTTTCTAATGCTTGCATGCATTTGAGTATCGGTTCTCGGGAGTAGTAGTTGCATGGCGAAGCTAGGCCTTATGCAGGCGTATTCTTATTTAATAAATTGATAATAACCTAATATAAATTGATCATGTAAACACAAAATTAAATTTTACGATTCTTATTTTTTACTGGTATGCAAAATAATGATATGAATGAAAATATGCTTTGTTGAACATGAAAATATAGATCTTTTGCAGGGCGTTCTCTTTTTAATAAAATTACGACAAACTAATTCTATTTTATTATGTAAACAGATTTAAATTTCATGCATTTTATCTTATATCGATTTGCGAAATGTAACCCTGAATGTTTGTACAGGACTTTGAAATGAAGGTTTTTATTTTAATAAAAGCTATAAAGAGTGCTGTCTTTCTTGCAGTATGGCTGTGATCAATTTGTTCCTTGGGAAGTATTTTAATGTCTTTTATTCGGTTTACTAATGGTATAGAATATTAAAAATGCATTTAAGTACACTAAACATAGTTTAATTATTGTTGTTGGCAAATGTACATATAATGTATTTGTATTTTAAAATTTGCATTTAATAAAACTTTTAATATGATGCTTACATTTTTACAAGTCATTGTTTTAAAATTCATTAAATGAGAAAATGTTGAAATATATGAAATAAACACTGTGGAATCTTTTTTTAAAAATTGATAAATAAAAATATTTGATTTTTTTTTTACCATCCATGTTTCAATTTGTTTTTAATATTAAATCCAAGTTTCTGTGAAAATTATACAATGACCAGATATCTTAAAAGAACTATGAAAATTATCTCAAATGCATTAATTACATAAAAACATTATAGTTTCGCCAAAAAAATTAGATGATAATTTAATTAAATGTTGATAAAATTAGCAGATTAAGTAACCAAATTTCAGTACATTTCATAGGCAGTGAAATTTAAAATATTATTTGTGATTAAAAGTTAAGTGATCAATTATTTTACTGTTCATTTCATTTATTCTAGTAAAACAATAAATAAAACCCAAAAGTAAAATATTGCTATTTAATGAAATGAAAGGAAATATTGTGAATTTTGAAAAAATTGCTTCTCTTTTCGATTACATGTATTGACTATCCCAAATTTTTCTTTGTTTCTTATATGCAGAATGTATTTATTTATATTAATCAAAACTCCATAATGTTAATAAATTTGTTCAAAAACGTAAAGTTCTACTTTTATAATTATATATAACAGCAGAAACTTAAAATTCAGCTGGAATGTTATTTTTAGTTAAAACAAACTAAAATTGTTTAAGAATTTAATATAGTATTCACAGTTTATTTATTCTAAATTAATATAATGAAATTTTCAATTAATATTCTAAACAAATTGCTTATTCTTCCATATTTAAAAGTCATTTATTGAAAAAGTTTACATTTTCCTCTAGAAATTATCTATCTCAATAAATGGAGAAATATAACATCATATCCCGTTTTAGTTTCATAGCAGTTTTTCATGAAATGGAACAACGAATTGTTTCCTGAACATGCATAATTACTATAATACAATGAATGTGCTTCAGTTAACTAAAACACAGGCAAAATGAAATATATGTGTTCCAATGTATAAATACATTTTAAATGTTGTTCTAACCATTTCACAATCACACTTCCAATACAACATTAAAAAAAGTTTTATTCATGAATAAAATTGGTTCATAGGAAATGACAGAAATCTCCGTTAATTGCTCCAAAAAAAGTGTTGTGTTGAGTTTGTAATTCTTACTTATTTTATATTAATTTCATCAATTATTTTAAATGTTATTTTTGAATGGATACAGTACTAAATGTGAATGAAAAAGTATCATTAAAATTGAATTTTGAATCGTATTTTACCAATTTATTTAAAATCTTGTATCAAACAATTGAAATTTTTAAAAAGTTTTCAACTATACATTGATAGTTTTTGCCTATAAGGTGTCACCAAGAACTATTAATGAAGAAGATTTTTGCAGTTATTTTTACAATTATTAGATTGGGTCAAGGTGGTGCAAAATGGTAGTCAAAATATATGGCTTACAGAACAACAGAATTTTAACTATATTTATAGTTTTTTGAGTTGGGATATTATAGTTAGCTGTTCTGACTTCCATTCCTCAACTGATATTTTTTTCACAGTTTCTTTATAAGTGAGTGTGGTAGCACATTAAACTGAAGTGGACAAGTTTATGCCATATGTTATGCATTCTAACTTTCAGTTCCAGGATCTTTTTATTGAGGAATTCTTATTATAATCATATAATATCTTTTTTTGGACATTTCTGCTTCAACTTGCAGCTAAGGAAAAAAAGTCCTTTTTTTTATTCTTATATTTAGAAAATGGGTATATGGTTAGGCTTAACATTCTGCATCTTGTTTAGGATAGATACAGCATTATTTTTTTCTTTAAATAAATTATTCATTTATTATAAATTGAAAATAAATGAAACATAAATATTCCATATCATAACTAGTTTTTTAAAAAATCCCACACATAAAGCATCAGGAAAATTACCAGTTTTCTCTCATGAAGATAAGTGCATAATTGTTTTATTTTTAAAATTTATAGCAAGATATGGGATCTAAAGTGTATAGTTAAAACCTAAAAGCAGTTCCACACAAAATAACACTTTCTTTAGCAGATGCCGAAAGTTTGCAACCAGATGTTTCTGTTCTCTCTTGTATGCCTTCAAATTTTCAGAACATGTCCTTGTCCCAAGAGTGATCACAAAGCACAATTTCTTCAACATACAAAGATTTGAACTGAGCAAAAATATCACCAAAAGCTTCAAATTTCACAACTGCATATATGAATAATTCAAAGCAAAAATGCAAATATGTACAGACAAGTGCTGGTGAACTTTTAACAAGTGAAGATGTAATAAAAGGCTAAAAATTGAAAGAGAAAATAGCAATATAATTTCCTTTCAGAAGAAGTATCTTTAAATCATATTACTGAAAATACAACTGTGAGACTAAGTCTAACAGTAGGTGCCTGGGTAAAAGCATTTTATTGAGAGAGGAAAAGCAAGCCTGAATTCATTGGCAAAATTATGGCTGTTGAAGGAGATACCTATAAAATGAAATATTTGAAAAATTTAAGATGGGCAACTTTCACTTTTCTGGCTGTAAAAGACACAAATTATATCAAAGATGATTCATATAAAACAAATTTTGAATGAGCTACAATTTAATAACAGAGATCATTAAGTTTTTGAGGAATAACAGATATACAGAAACATATGTTGGAGGAAAAAAAACTTTTTTTTATTGCCAAATTTACTGTTTAATTTGTGCCTTTTTAAATAAATTAACAAAAAAACTTTTTTTAATCTGACTTTTACTGTTATTATATCACCGTGCTGTAACAAATTATTTATTTTTTAATACTTGCTACTGTATCAGATTTGAATACCCATTTTCACCTGTGTGAGGTAAAATGGGTATACAAAACATATATTTAAAAACTATCTCCCAGGAAACATATATATTTCAAATTAATTAATTTTATTCTTAATATATATAATCTATAGAAAATAGGTTTAAAAAAGTAATGTTTTGATAATACTTCTTAAGTGAAAAGCTAAAAGTAGTGTATTTTCTACCCATTTCACATCTGACCCTATCCATTATATATATATATATATATATATATATATATATATATATATATATATATATATATATATATATATATATATATATATATATATATTGTAAAATAAATTCATGCCCAAGGATACTAT
>BGPR01002588.1:92406-133516 GCA_013235015.1 Araneus ventricosus | reverse complement strand
AAAGTGATTTTGGAATACATTAAGACTTTAAAATATATAACATTAGAATCTAAAAGAAAATTAAGTGAGATTATTACATATATATATAATTTAATATTTTTAATAATTTAAATAATTAATATTTAATAATTTAAATATAATATTTTTCTATTATTTTTTGCTTCTTTTATATATATATATATATATATATATATATATATATGATTTTAAATATATAAAGAAATCTTTTTTACTGAAAACAGAGATTTTTAGGTTTGAAATTTAAAATAATTAAGTGACCGTGATATCTTTCGGTCTTTGATTCTATCTAGTGGGTAGGACATCGCAGTATCCAAACTTTATATTAAACAGGAAACAAGTTTCAAAATTGTTTTTAATAAATATAGTTTTTGTTTTCCTTCACTTAAATTTAATAAAGGTAACTTATTCATTTATAAAATGGTAAATGAGTTCATAAATCATCAATTTATCCTTATGAAATATATTGAATTTTACCATAAACTGAGAACCATTTTATAGCCATCTAAGTTTGGAGCTGGAATAAGCAGTGTCTACTCTTTTGTCCCAAAGGATAGAATAGTATATTCTACTAACAATACAGGCGAAAAAAGAGGGAAACTATAGAATTACTCTCCCCAAAAATTTTAAAAACAGTATTTTAAGGTAAATTAAGATAATTATTCAAAAAAAAATATTATACAGTTTAAGTTCTACAAAGTAAATCATTATTCTTTTTTTTTTTTTACTGTTCCTTTATTTTAAACTGTTCTGTTCTTTAAAAAAATGAGAATGGGAATTCTAAAGCAAAGTAATATATTTTATATATAATATGACTAATCAAAGTGTACCATGAAAAATTTGTTTACTAATTCAGTTTATTTACACGTTCTCTGATATAAAAAATATAATTAAATAAACATTCTTCAATGGTAATAAAACAAATTACAGTGCTAAAGGGTAACAAAAAATGAAATTAAACTTTAGAAGGAGGTACAGAAATAAATATTATATCAGATATATTAGCAGCAGCAATGAAATGCTACTTTTGAAATTCGGAGTAAAATTTTAGGAACACAGAAACAGGTGTGGAAAGACATATAAGGGATGATCTGCGGGGATTGCTGGATCCCCGCAGAAGGTCTTCTGCGCATGACGTCTGATTGGGAGCATATTCCGAAATTCTCCACTATAACATATGGTTTCGAATTGAAGAAATAACGCTATTCTATCTGTAAGAACGAGTAAAAATAGCGATTAATGGTTGGTTATTGTATATTCATCATTTTACATCCCAACACAATTTTTTATTGCTTTTATTCCATGTTCTTTTTCTGTTGTAAGCAACTCTAATTAATCGATTCGCTTTTTGAGAGCGCTATTTTTTGTACGAACTTTCTATGAATGAAAATAAATAATATGATCTTTTGGGCTTATTTATATCTAGTCTGGAATCGTGTTTCTGTTTTGCTTTTTTTCTGTCCTCGCATTCCAAACTAAAAGGCGGGAAATTTAATTTTATTATAAATACTGCTCGTGTGATTCAGAACTGAGAAGGTCGCTTGATTGCAATTGCTAAGGAAATGTTTTTGAGTTTTCTTCTGGTTCGTAAGCTGAAAATTGAAAAACGGCTCTTTTCAGAGCGAATTCAGTATTGAAAGATTTTAAAGCTAATGCAATGCCTGGTTGAGCTGTTGTCGGATGTTCTATGCATTCAAGAAATTCGAAAAGCGTTCCGAATAAAACGTTTATTTTCACTCATTTCCGAAAGATCCTGAAGTTAGAAAAATTTGGATTTCTAGATGCAACAGAAAAGATCTCTTTAGTGATGCAAATTTTTGAATTTTCGCTCAGCTCTTCATCGAGAGCGATTAGTAATAATAGTTCTGAAATCTAAAGCTGTTCCAACATTATTTCTGTCATCAAATAAATTAATGAGTCAAAAAGTTGATCAGTTACAGAGGAATACTCTAAACTAGAGTAGAAATTATCTTCTAAGAAGTTCTATGTACTGATTTCTCGTATTGTACGAAAATTAGCTTTGGAAAATATTTAAGAGATCGCTATGGAAGCGGAGATATTATATTCAAAGGTATTTAATATAAGTTTTGTTATTATTTATTCTGTTTAAAACATAATATTAACAATTAGGCAACCGTTTATTCCAGGGCCGGCGTTAAGCCGATTGGACCGATTGCTCCAAATAGGGCCCCGCGCTAGCGTGCTACAAAGAATGAAATCGAATTTATTCAAATTAAAATCAATTATTGTTTTTAACAAATTATATGAAAAAACGTGTTTTTGTTGCATTACAAAAACATGATTTGTTTTAATAAATCCAAAAATGTTTTGCAAATATAAATTACTAGGGAATGTTCACGATAAAATAAAATAAGATTTTTCAAATGTTCAGACGCGAAATAAGAGTATATACTTCCGTTTGAATATCGTGGACATTATAATAATTAATGGGAATTCAGTTTAAGTTGAATTTCCAAGCAGTTTTTTTTTTTCCATCGAGAAGACTACTTATAGTAATTTTGATTGTCTGAAATAAAACAATTTAACTCTTTTCTACACAATAATTAAAATAATGATGAAAATGTTGATTTAAATCCGGTTATCATTTTTTTATTAAACATGCCATTTGATACCATTGCATATTTCTTTCTACTCTACCAGTAAGTCTTTTAAGATGAGTGTTTTATAGAAATTATGAGTAATGTGCTTACTAAAGAAACGCTCATTTTAGTACAATAAATTATTACTATTCTAATTATAACCTTAAACGGGAATAAATAATATTTTTAATTGTGTTTATTAAAATTTTGCAAGTGAAAGCTTAATTAGCTTATCTTAAATTTGTAGTCTTGAACAGCATGCTTTATACGGCAAATATAAATATAGCCAAGAGGTATTTTGAAAGAATAAGTAGGAAAAAAAAGAAGAAGATTTGTAGTTTTATGTCCTGTTGTTTTATAATTTAAAAAAATATCCGATCCTATAAATAAAGAATATTCTGATTGATAGAAAAAGTTTTGTAAATTATTAACCGTTTTGTCTGAAATCAATTGTCAATTGTAGTTTTGTATTTTTTTATAATCAAACTACTGAAACCATTACATATTCTTGAATGATCCGTTATCTCAGTTTCGTAATAATGTTTTGTTGTTTCAGTTTATCATAATATTTGTTGCCCAAAAACTCCTTATATACAGGGCCGAATTATCAAATAGACAATGTTGATTTAAATACGGTACTAACTTTTGGGGTTCCGTGGATTTTTTTCCAAGTATTTTTAGTGTAGCACAGTACTGATTCACCAGTCAACAATGCTCTAAGACTTTCCCTGCTATCATAAATGCAAGATAAAAAGGAGTGCCCTTGACTCTATAGCAAGGGATTCAGAACCAGGGAAACACATTTTATGGCCCTGAAGGGGGTGGACGAGAAGTCTACGTATTTTGTTTCCTGTGAGTAAGAATGAGACAATATACTAACGGGGGGCTGGAAAGTGAGAAATTTTTGTAGGAAATAGCTAGACACACACTTATATTACAAATTGATGCCGCTGACATTTTATTGTTCCCTCAGTGTTGTGATCTGTTCTATTCAATTCTTAATCTCTAACTGTGTGCTTAACTGTTGTCTCTGTAACTGTATGTTTAACTGTTTTTGCTAGTTTCAGTTATGGTTTCTGTATTGGTGTTGTTCTGTGTTCCGTGATTAAAAAGTCTTCTACAAATACAGCTGATCGTTCTTGGAAATTCATAATATGTTCACAGATGCAACACTCAGGCTCTCAGCATGTCCGAAGAATCTCTCTTTGCCAGCAGTACGGGGTTCTTACTAGAGAGGGTACAATGACATATTTCTTCTTTTTCCTGCAGCTCATTTTACTAGTCTTCGAAAAAGTTCTGACAAGAGTGGTAAAGGCATCATGCAATTTGGCGGCTAAAGGCAGCAGAGGAAAAGGGGGTTGTGTGTTTCGGGGCACAGTGGTCAAATTACAACGAGGAGTGGTCCCTCCATTCTTCTGGTTTGCTCGAGGTCAGGAGGGTTCGTAAAATACTGACTGCATTCAACGACCGAATGATTCGCTTATTTTATTAACTGTATATTAATTATTCCAACTTACTTCAAATACGTAAAATTATTTAATTTTTGGTAAGCTGAAAGCATTAATTGTTTCAAAAGAATGAATTAGTTTTACAAGGAAAAGAAAAACAGTGAACAGAAAATGTATCAATATTTGAAACTAAATTTTGAGGCAATGTGTTCTGAATTTTATCAAATTAATGATTTAGATCTTTACATTCAATTGTTAAAGAAGTATTAGGCTGGCTCTTTGAAATCATGAAAGAGAATGAAGATTAATTTTCGTTTTGATCATGCAAGAGATGGTTTATTCAGATTGAAATCGTAATTAGTACACATTATTTAACTAATTATAACCTGATTGTTTAATCTAATTATAAAAAATAAAGAAATGTCATAACTTCCAGAGAGGATTATCCTGCCTTAAGTGAAAAAATAGATTTAAATTCATAGTTACAAATCAAAATAATAAAGTAAATCTATCCAAAAAGTAAATTTGGTTGAAGTAACAAAACAAAACAAAAAAAAACTAGCAAGTATCTTTTTGATTTCAGAACATTATCCTTAGGATTTTTTTTATGTTTTTAAATTTATTGGAAACCATTGTTGTCCAATTTTTACTTACAGCTAGCTGACACTGTTTCACTTTTGACTGACCCTAGATATTGGCAGTTTTTGAAGACAGTCAGCTTAAACGCACAAATGTAGATTTGTTTTTTTTTAATTATTTTTTTTTCTTTTAAACTTTTTAAAGAGAAATTATCAATACTGCGTTTATTTAACATGTTTAGAATTTTTAAAAAATTACAATAATTTAACAGAAGAATTAAATAGAAACAAAAAAATGGCAGTTTTAATTTGTATGTTTATCGTTGGCTTATTTTGCATATTCTTTTCACATTTTTAAATCTAAGAAAACATTTATAAACTATTCTAAAATTGTGTTTCAAACTAAGAGTGGAATTGAGAACCATTTAATTTCTCCCGGGATTTAATTATCAAAATACACATATCAGAAACCTCGAGAGATACAAACAATTTTTAATAAATTTAATTTCGTATATTAACCTTAATCTTAATATGTAGTACGAAAAAATATTTGTTTTTCATAAAAGTTTTATTAATTTGATATAAAAACCATTAGGGTGCTATTATTTATTAACTGCGGAACAAATATAAACTTAGCTTGAATGAGTTTTTTAAAGTTATTGGAGGTGAACATATACTTTTATTATGCGATTACTAACATTAATTATAGCCAATTGAATATAACTAACTTTTTCACTGTTATACTTAATCTGAATGAGTTATTTATTCCCGCCCCAACTTTACTGTAAAAGCTTTCTTTTGTGAGCGATTTTTTAATTCAGAAAGAAATTAGTTAGTATTAAAATTTAGGCACCTACCCACATACATTTAGCAATGAAGCACCTTCATTCTTGAGAATCTGTATATTAGCTTCTTAAAATATGTAGGCCGCGGTGGCCTAGTGGTAAGATCTCGACCTCGGGACCGGAGGGCCGCAGGCCCGAAACCCGATTCCACTGAAGATCCGCCGTGTATAGGGCCTGTTGCACGCTAAATCATACGCAGTGGTCAAACGTCCTCCCGCTGGCTTGGCGCGGAAGCTTGGAGAGTGGGGGCATCAGTTCAGGCATCGTCCTCGTCATCTGACCGCGGTTCAAAGTTACAAGACCCGTCCCTAAATAGCCCTCGTGTTGCTTCAAAACGGGACGTTAATATAACCTAACCTTAAAATATGTATATAATACAATCAAATTGTAAACTGTCTTGCGAATTTTATGAACTGTCGTAGTATTAAATTGCTGACATGAATAACAATCTATTATTTGATAAAAATGTTTGGGAACTATACTTAGTGATCATGAATAAATAACGTTTTAAGGTCTTTAATTCACTCGAGTAACTTATCTGTTTTACAATGCATCCCATAAAAAACAATAAAAAATTTCTCCCTTCTTGAATTTTTTAAAACTAATTTTTAAGTATTAAGTAAGTCTATTAAAATTATTAATTTTTTAAATAATAAATATTATTAATTTATTTATTACAATTTCACATTATTTATGTATTCATTATGTATACTTTCTTAAAACTTTAGTATATCGAAGTTTTCCAAAATTATTTCCAATTGGGCACCGCATTTCCTAAGGCCGGCGCTGGTTTATTCTTAATATAGCAAATGTTGATTATTATATTCCTCGAGAGATTTTATATAATATATACATATTATTCTGTGTGTGGAAATGTGATATATATATATTAAGGATGCAATATATATGTGTATAATTCAATTAACTGTGCGATAAAAGGAATTATGCAAAAAATACGTTAATTTTGTTCATATTTATTCAAAATTACAAATTAGTTTTGTGAAATTTTTCAAAGATATTTGATTTTGTTCCTTATTACATGAAGTAAGTGAAACACTATTATTTTAACGAATGTGTATTTTATAATCACAAGTAAAATTATTCTTAACTCTTCAGTTTCTTAAAAATTCTCCCTTGTCGCAGTTATAGCTGATTTAAAAAATTAAAGTCGGAGTCATTGACGTAACTACCTCCTTATTTCTTGCATAGAGACCATATCAGAAAGATCGCTGAGTTTTTATTAAAATTTTCGACTAAACGCTCCAAATTTTGGATCTTTCGTGAGATGCGACTCTTTAACAACGTTTCCACAAAAAGTTAGGCTTGGGAAAAGTTTTTCTGTCGCTAAAAGAGCTCTCAAACATGATATTTATTCTGTTACGTATCATTCGGACTAAGCGTTGTGCTCCCAATGCGACGTCATCAACGCATCCGCTCTCTGTGAGCCTAACCTTATACTCTCAAGTAACCTTGATGCAATCCCGCCAGTCTTTCCGGTCGCTTCCGATACCAATAAAAAAAAAATCTAAATGAGTCCTTGTGGCTGGACGAGGTGTCCTGTCCCAATAGTCGGAGGGTTGCTCGAGGGTTTCTAGATCGGTTTCAACGCTTTGGAGAAACATCTGTAAATGTGGGTGGTCGAATTTCGACGGCAATAAATCCCCAAGGCTTATTTCCTCCCAATGCTTCGTTCCACTGTTTTCACTCCTTTATTTTTTTTAAAGAGAAGAGGGAGAATCTTTTCTGTGAATTGAATTAAGGCTGCAATATCGTAAATTCGACAGAGGCTTAGAACTGCGATGTATGTTGCATAGATTTTGAGGCTCTCCCCCGAGATTCCAAAGCACGGAAAATGCGGAAAACCGCCACTGATCACACTTTCCCCTATTCGCTAGCCATATTTTGAATTCTGATTTTAAAACTATGGTTTTGTATTTAGTGACATTTACTTGAACTACGCCAATATTTTATAAGAGAATCAGCAAATATAAATAAAAATGTAGGCATAAAAAGATTCGGATGATTAAAAGAGAATATTATCAAGGTGGGTGGTCCATGATGTGCATTTTTTTAATTTTCGAAAAAAAAAAAAAAACTAAAAGGACAATAAAAGAATGCATACATAAAGAAATGTATGCTCTTTAATTGTTAGTTTAATGTATCACTAGTAATTTGAAAATTGAATAGATATTTAAGAAAAACTAAAAGAGGGGGGATGAAATCGACGATGGCGGCGCGAGCTTCCCCCAGGAACGGGGACATTTAGTATGTTCGACAAGTGTCCCTTAGAGTCGGGTTGATACCAGGTTTTGCTGTATCAGGTACAAGTTGATACTGATACGTGCTGGTACCTGATGCTTTTGTATCTGATACAGCCGATCCCTTCCTGTACGTACAGATCTGGGTAGTCGGCAATCAGGTATTGACACGAGATTTCTGACTTGGCGATGCTAGCATGTGTTATGTGTGTATTTTTTAAAAACTACCTATACATATATATATTATTTCTTATCATTACCTGGAATAAAACTATTTCTAACGCATTTTTTTTACCTTTTCTTGCAATGTTTATTAACTATATACGCGATTGATGGGATTTTCAATGATTAAATAAATATATTTTGCTTTAAGCATTTCTTTATTCGAAACAGATAAGTAACTCAAACAACAGAATTATTGTTAGTAAAATAAATTGAACATAAAAATTAAATGCTGAACACGAATAGAATTTTCAGAATATAACGATTTAAAAAATTTCATTAAACAGAAAATATCTATATTTTAATATATAAATATACGATGAAATACTTTAAAACAAAATGAAAATGGAACTGTTGTTATCAATCTTTTAAGTTTTAGAAAAGTCTTTACTTTTTAAAAATGCTTTAAGAAATAATGTACAAAATTAAAATTAGCAACTAAAGCTAAGGTAACAACCAATTTTGGAAGAGAAGGAGATAATAGTTTTTAAAGCTAAACGTCTATTAATATATAGAGTTTAATATGAGCAACTTAAAACAATAAATGTGAAATTTCTCTTTAATTAAGAAAAGAGGGAAGAAGGTATATTAACAAAAGTAAACATTGAGAACAAAAGAGTTAAAGAAAGATAAAAATAATTCAATAATTATAGTTTTAAAAAAACTAATTTTTTTACTTTGTCAAAAGATAATCTCGTTTTCTGTCATTTGAAATCAGTACCACTGTCGAAACATGAGTTGTCATGGAATGGATGTCACAATCATGCAAAAATGTTTTCTGACTAGTTTTTTTTAATACAGAAAATTGTACCTCTCTTCTCGCCTCTATTTTAATCGTTCTTTAATAAGGAAGTACTTACCCACTCCGGGGAGCATTCTCGATCGAGATGCTCCTACACTGGTGCATGATGCTGAAATCCTATCGTATCTTTCCCACAAAATTAATGCAATCCCACCTCGGAAATCCCGCCTTCTGATATACTTAACTATTTGTTTCTCTCTTTCCACCCCCACCCATCATGACTTCAAAACCAAGGCCACATGCACTTCATAATCAAACCTCTACCGAAAACGCGAAGCTTCCCCAACCCGGAACTGTATCATATGATACTTGTATCAATCTGATATTTTTTGTATCATATGATTCTTTCTTATCAGCCGACCGGAAAGGAACGCGACGGAAACGATTACTTAACGTTATCACTCGAGTCAGAGAACTGATACCGAGTACCTGATACTTTTGCGTACCCGATACAAAGTATCAAGTTGATACAGTATCATCCGACCCTAGTGTCCCTCGAGAACATGTGAACCAGTTTTCAAAACTAGGCGATTTAGTGTTTTATTTACAAACCCTTCGTTAACTGGACTATCAACTAAGATTTTTATTTGATGAATGGTAATCATCCATTTTGATAACAATTATCTCAAAAACTATTAAAGCTAAAAGAAAATTAAAAAGCATACATTTGTAGGGAATTTTACTCTCTTTAATTTATTATGTCCTATGTAATTTGAATAGTTTTCGAGATATTCAAGAAAAACCAAAAGAGCGGAAATGAAATCCAAGATGACGGCAAACTTTGAGACCCATTATCTCGGAAACTTTTCAAGCTAGAAGAAAAATAAAAAATGTACTTAAAGGGGATTTTTCGCTCTTTCATTTGTTGTTCCACGAATAATTCGAAAAAAGAATATTTTTCCGAGATATAAAAGAAAAATTAAAAAGGGGGGGCATGAAATCCAAAATTGCGGCGTGAGCTCCCTGCCCCCCATGACTGGGTATTTTTAATATGCTGAACAGGAGTCCCTCACGAACATGTGCACGCATTTTTAAAACTATACAATTTAATATTTATTTCAAACCACTCGTCACGATGACTGGACAACAGCGTGGCGTGCCGAACCTTCTTACATTCTTCCCCATCCCCCTGCTTTAGCATCGCACATAAAATAAAACTGTATATCAGTAGATTCAAAGAATTGTAGGCTACAACTTTTATGGGAAGGATTTTTCCTTAACATGACATATAAAAAAATATAGAGCAAAAATCAAAAGTTTTGAAGTAAAAAAAATCTACTTTTTTCACATATTTTCCTAAATTTCTAAAAACTATGAGGTGTATAGTAAATATGAATTACACCATTCGTGTAGCCCATTTAACAACAAACAAAAAAGTGGAACTTGATCCAACCATTAGTTACAGAGAAGGCCGTTCTGTAGATACTGCCATTTTAAACCTTGGGGGGGGGGGGCGTCAGGAACCCCCCAGGGGGGATTTTTGTAAAAATACTCTTCTGGTAGGGGTCTATAAATTGCGTAAAATTCACCTTTAAGCAATTTTTTTTCGAATTTGACTATTTTTGGGTCTTTATTGAAAAGGCTATAAATAGACATTTGGGTGTGTGAGGCAAGTACCTGGCATTCCTATATCACCTGCAATTCAAAAGGAATATGCATCACGACTTTGATTGTATTAGTATAAAATGATGATTGAATTTCAATTATACCAGAGATTCTTTTGGGATACATTTGGTCTTTATTCAAATATTGAATTTCTTGTTCTTTAACATGATTTTTAAAATACATCTTATATACATAAAACGTTAATGTACAAGGCACAGAAAAGAGATGAATTTCTCTTTTGCCGATGACAACGATCGTTTTTTTTTTTTTTTTTTTTTTTACAAAACAAAATCGGTAGCCACCTTAGGAATAACTTCATTGGCATACACTGCTATTCGCTCTGGTGTAACACAACTTTTTCTCGAAAAATAACATGAGTTTACGACCTCGAGTTCACAATATTTCTTACAGTATTATGAAACTTTAGATGGATCTGTTTAAAGAGATCGGTTAGAAGTGAAGCAGTGGGCTTAGACGAGCCAAAGAACGTTCAGATCATTGTAAAAATAGTTTAACACAATGTGTTAAATTCCACAAATTGAAGTGAACATCCTAGAGCTAACTATCCTGAACATCGTATAATGGGTACATTCACTTTTCCCTATATCATGTAGATTACATTTTTCTATTCGAATAAATATAATGTTTATTCTAATTCAATTATGTTTAGAAAAAAATTTTAATATATCAAAAGCACTGGACTTTAGTTTTATTTGAATAACAAATATTTCTTCGGAAATTCTCCATGGCATACATCACAATAATGAACTTTTCATTTGAATTGTTAGAACAATGTACATTAAAATGAAATTTCTGAGGAAATCCGCAGCAGAAAACTTAACCTTTTTTTTTCTTTTTATCATGAAATGATCAATTAAAAGACCTTCATGTGAAAATTTTTTGCATCACACATCATTGGATAAAATCATTCATTTATATGAGAAGAGTAACCATAATTAAAAATCGATTTAAAAAATTCTTAACTACACACAAACATATGTATTTTTTATTAACATGAATTCGAAATAATTCACATTTAAATCGATATTCCAAGAATATTCCTTTAAACATATATCAAATGAATATGGTTTTTATTTAGTATATGAATACAATGATAAATATTTAAATTGCTCTTTAGAGAAAATCTTTTTCTACTTCACCAGAATATTTTTTCATTTGCATGAATGAGAAAATGCTCATTTAAATGACTTTTCAGAGAAAAATCTTTATTGCATACTTCACAAGAATAGGGCTTTTCATTTGTATGAGTTTGATAATGAACTTTTAATGCACCTTTTTGAGAATATTTTTTACCACACACATCACAAGAAAAGGGTTTTTCATTTGTATGAGTTTGATAATGAACTTTTAATGCACCTTTATGAGAATATTTTTTACCACACACATCACAAGAATAGGGCTTTTCATTTGTATGAGTTCGAAAATGCACATTTAAACTACTTCTCTGCGAAAAAGCTTTATGGCATACATCACAAGAAAAGGGCTTTTCATTTGTATGAACTCGAAGATGCTCATTTAAATGATTTTTCCGAAAAAAATCCTTGTGGCATACATCACAAGAATATGGCTTTTCATTTGTATGAGTGCGAAAATGCACATTTAAATGACATTTCTGAGAAAAAACTTTATGGCATACATCACAAGGAAAGTTTTCATTTGTATGAATTCGATAATGGAGTTTTAAATACTTTTTCTGAGAAAATACTCTGCCACATACATCACAAGAAAAGGGTTTTTCATTTGTATGAATTCGATAATGCTGTTTTAATTTATCTTTCCGAGGATATTTTTTATCACACAGATCACAAGAAAAGGGCCTTTCATTTGTATGAGTTAGAAAATGCTCATTTAAATGGCTTCTCTGAGAAAAATCTTTATTGCACACATCACAAGAAAAAGGCTTTTCACCTGTATGAACACGATAATGCACTTTTAAATCACATCTCCGAGAAAATCCTTTCCCACATACATCACAAGGAAAGGGCTTTTCCTTTCTATGACTTAGAAGATGCACATTTAAATTACTTTTATGAGAAAAATCTTTATTGCACACATTGCAAGAATAGGGTCTTTCATTTGTATGGATTCTAAAGTGCACTTTTGAATCATGTCTCTGAGAAAATCCTTTTCCATATGTATCACAAGAATAAGGCTTTTCTTTTGTATGTGTTCGATGATGCACATTTAAATGACTCTTGTGAGAAAACTCTTTATTGCAAACAATACTAGAATATGGCTTTTCCTTCGTATAGCTATGAAAATATTTTTTAAAAAGTAGTTTCTGAAGAAATTTCTCACCACAGATATCACCTTCGAAATATTCCTTATTCTTGTCATTCACAAGTTCTATATTTTTATCAGTATCAACTGTTTCCAAACTCAGATCACTAATCAAATGCGTTTCATTTGTCTTGATATACGTCTCCATCCTTTATGTTTTTGATAGATAAAACTTGATGTTTTTCTTTCGAAAAGTATCAAGTACTTGAAGTAGTATCAAGGATCCTTATCTAATAAAAAAGGTTTTGCTTTAATTTGAAGAAATACTTTTCTTCTGTGGAATCTGGACACCTAAGAAGTAACCTGTGAAAGAAAATGGAATTTTATTAGAAATCGAGTCATAACAAGAATTTTGTATGTAAATGACTATTCAATGAAAAACTGGAAACAGAGAATTGCCTTCTTGACCCAGTAGCATAGTGACTGGTGTGCTTCAGTTTTATGAAGCATCATGGAGTCAAAACATCACTGTGTTTTGGCCATATTTCAAAGAAAAAATTGTGAGGAGTCTAAAAAATAATACCATGCCCTGGCACTAATAACGCTTGCTAAGCTACATGGCAACTGGAATAAAAAAAAAAACTGCATTATTCACCATGCGCTTACTTCACTTAACTTCTTCTTTTTAAAGTCACATGCTGTAAGGGGGTGTAAAAATAATATCATCTCCTGGGGAACGTTACACAAGCTGAGCCGTTGACGACGATGAGGATGAAAAAAGTTTTATCATGACTCGTGCGCCATTTAACCACGCCACTGTCTTGACTTTGACCCTTTAAATAAAATTATGTTTTAAATTATACTAGTTTAAATGTTTTTCTCTAATATACGAAAATTTAAAAAAATAAGTATAGCCATGATACAAAATAGTGTATTCATTATAAAGACTAAACTATAGCCTAGCACAAAAATAAATACATTAACTTACTCCAATGAACAATGTCACACAGTACATAAAAAATATCCAATAATGAAAAAATTATACATTTTCCTTCATGAAGATTGACAGCATGCTAAAAAGGGCTTATAAAATTGTATCTTCATTATACATAGAAGAAAACTATTCAGGAGATTATAATTAAGGATATCATTACTGTGAGGTACTGTACTGAAGAACAAACCGTTATTTGCAGGTAATCAACCTGTGGACAAAACTTTATCAACAGAAACCAAACCTTCCCCTGAAACAATTACCTGATAAGTCTTTTTTTTATTAATTATAATCCTATATAATCAAGATGTTTTATAAAATGAATTTCTACTTCTAAAGACACATGAGGGTTACATAGAGGATAAACTTCCAATTTTGAACATTGATCATATTACAAGAGGAGACCACTCCTTACAAAACAAGCACACTCCAAACCTCCACACCAGATCCAGTAGCATAGCTGCAACTTTTGGCATTCTTCCTTTACAAGTTACACAGGGTACTAAATAATAATAAACTTAAGGAAAAAAACCTTTTATTAGTAACATAATCAGTCATTTCACATCTTTGATCTTTGCGATAGATTGTGAAATCATGTATCCACCACAAGGCTTTATTCATGTATAGGCTATTTACCAACAAAAGTCGAAAAATACGAATTAATTACATAAGTAGTTATCTTTTTATATACACAACATTATGTACATTTTAAATAGATCAGTTAGTGCTGCTGCTCATCTTAGTCCCAAACTGTTTTCCAGCATGTCTGATTTTGCTGTTAGCTATGCCACTGACCACTTGAAAATTTTATGTACTATGATAGATTAAATATGAATTAGGTTCAAATGCATCCGTATAATTGTGTCTCGAATCCATGACCCCTAGACCTGTGCATACTCAGAAAACCTTGCCCTTGTGTAATGACCACTTGAAGCTGCACTCTAGTTATATGAAAGTTCCATGACTTTGTTGGAAGTAAAGGATTTTTACAAACTGTAAATATCCTACATCTGTTCATGAATGGAAACTAGGCTCAAACAGCAAAGGCACTGTTTGGGCCTATCTTACCAGACATTTATAGTTTAACACGCGAGTAATCATAATGAAAGAACATTTCTTTCTTTCCAAAATCTAATGAGCACTTTGAAGGAATAATCAACAAACACAGGGATGTAAAACTTCCAAAAATAAAATAAATTTTTAACCTTTCTATGCGACAGATTTATATACATCTAAAAAAATAGCATTTGTTAAACAAGTAGAAAAGATTTCATACAACTTCAAACAGTACTTTGAACTAGAATCTTTCCATTCCACATGTAGAAGTTTTATTCACAAAGAAAACTATCATTATTTTACAGTTACAAAGTATTTATTTGAATATTCTTCATACACAAATATGACACATATATGGATATTTTCTTAGAATTTGGAATATTCAGTCAAAATTTAAGCTTTAATGCAAAATTATGTTTATCTCATCAGTAGGTACCAGTCTTAATAAGCTTTGTTGCAAATAATAAATGAAATACATAATAATGAAGTAATAAATATTGTAATCATTTCTAATGAAATTCAACATAATAAAGTAATTATAGATAACTGTTACAAATATTTCAAGGTAAATTTATTTCTTTGATTTATTAAACTATTTTATGTTACATTACGTTAATGTGTTTAGTACATGTATGTATATATTGTTGAAGCATTGTTGGGATATGGGTACATTTTTGGTGATTGGGTGCCCGATGCTTGCTTGGGAAGAGTAAGGTCTTAAGGTGAAGCTTGGTTTTCAAGATACGAGGAAACTTCCTGAAAGTTTTATTCCTTGCCGTAGAGAAAAGGCAGAGAAAAGCTCTGAAATTCAGTTTCAGAGTTGTTGGAGCTATTAAAAGGGGTGAAGCCAAATGAGCTTTGCAATCTTTTGATTGAGTTATATAAGTGGATTTTTTGAAATAATTGAATTTGTGACTGTTTTCTGTAAATAACTGACTGTAAATTATTTTAATAAAGGCATAATTAAAAATAATTTCATTTGTGCCTCCTTTCTTTCAATTGAAAGATGGTACACAGCATAACAATATATATTCTTTGGAGTAAATCCTTGATAAATAATTACCACCTTCCCTAAGGAAAAATGTACATATCCTGAAAAAAATAAAGCAATAAGTTTTAACATAGCTCTTAGCAAAACGAGATAAAGAAAAATGAATTATTTTTCAAAATTTTGCACACATGATCTTTTGTTTAGTTGAATTTATGGATAAATGAACTCTATAATCAACAACTTCTGAAACAGAAGGTACACTAAATTCTCATTCAACGTTTTCAAGTGTGTGGTACAATTTATGTACCACAATTTTAAATAAACCTTAAAATAGATGGTAAAATTTTCCATTTCATTATTTTCCATAAGTGTGCCTTGTAAGTAAAACCACAGATCTAACATTCATTCTTAGATAAATATCAAAGTTGAAAGAGTTGAATTTTGAACTGTTAAAAGGACATATTAATATTTTGTGTTTTTTTTATTTTTTGTGCCATTAAATAGCAAATGTCTTTCTCTCAAACTTCACTGAAAGCAAAAAACAAAAGTTAGCTCAAAAATATGTTTGATGATATAAAATATAATGTTTCAAGTATTGAGTGACACTAAACAACATTTTTGATTTAATTTACAAAACTATAACATTTAGATAAACACTGTATTCAAAGTTAATGGAAAACATATCAGATCAATTTCTTTCATTAACAGAGTTTAGGCTTATTTGCAATTTAGGATTCATTAAAAAATGTAGGATAAAAAGGAACAACAAAAGATGAAATAAAGCTGGACATCAAACTGTCTAAAGAATGTAGAAAAAATTATTGGTATCAATGTCACATTTGTTAAGTACTAGTATGGTGAGAAAAAACAATAAATGGAAATGTACACATAACAGAATGTCAAACTAAATTTTTTAAAACTAAAACAGAAATTCAAAAATAAATATAAATACCTGAAAAGAATTTTATTCGCATTATTTTTTCCTCGTGAAATATAACTTCTCAAAAAAGTAGCAACCATATTATTCACATTGCAGCTGTTTTATTCTGTTTCCTATGCCTAGAAACAAAAGCAAATAATGAAATTGTTTTGTCACGTTGTTTAAGAACTTAATATTAAAAGAAATTTCTTCATCTATTAAGGATCTAAACATGATATTCTTGTTATCTGAATATGAATAATAACATTAAAGCCTTACTTAAAAGCAAAGAAAACTAAGAGAGATGGGAGAATATCAGAAAAATTCCCAAAAAAATGCTGTCAATATTGTTGACAAGAGAAGTAACCAATAATATTTCTGCTATCTTTCAAGCATGAATGAGAGATGGAATGAGCTATATAATTTTGAAATTTATGTTTTAAAGGCAAAACATGTTGAACATTTCTCAATAACAATATATTTTCATTGTATTCAATAATAGTTTGATACATATTCAATTTATGATTTCAATATATTTTCATTCAAAAATTATTATTCTACCCTGAAAAATAAACCTTTATAGGTAATCACTTATAAAAGCTTTATTTCTATTAAATTTTAGAAAGACAAAACATAGAAAGAAGAAAATGATTTCAATCCTACCAGCCAAGACTACAGCTGGCATGACTAGTATTTATAGCTGTGAAAGAATATTTGCATATTTTTTAAGTTTATTTTTTACAATCTAAATTTCATTTAAAACTAAAAAAGGAAGTGAAATACATTAAGGCCTTTTTAAGGTTTATATTGATGTTATAAATTTCATTAGTTTTTTTAATATCTCTGCTGCTACTTTTACAGGGGAAAAAAAAAAATCCCAGTTAATCTCAAACAAATAAAACATGAACATGATCAGAATATTATTCTGACTTACAAATTTTCAATAACCTTATATGTGCTAAAATTAAAGTGTACTATACATCCCTCACCAAGCCGGAACATATCATTATATTTCATCAATTTTTTTTTATATGTCTAATATTTAAATCATTAGAAATGTGTTGCAAATATAAGGTTATTGAAAATTTGTAAGTCAGAATAATATTCTGATCATGTTCATGTTTTATTTGCATGAGATTAACGGGATTTCCTCCCCCATAAAAGTAGCAGCATAGATATTAAAAAACTAACAAAATTTATAACATCAATATAAACATTAAAAAGGTCTTAGATGTATTTCACTTCCTTTTTCAGTTCTTAATGAAATTTAAATTGTGAAAAACAAACTTAAAAAATATGCAAATATTCTTTCACAGCTATAAATACAAGTCATGCTAGTAGTAATCTGTTTACTTTCTAGGCCTGTAGGATTGAAATCATTTTCTTCTTTCAATGTTTTGTCTTTCCAAATTTTGATAGAAATAAAGTTTTTATAAATGATTACCTATATGGGTTTATTTTTCAGGGTAGCATAATAATTTACCATTTTAGTTTTACCCTACTGCCAATGGCTTACAGTTAACAAGCAAGTATCTTTTGAATAATATGAACAAGCTATTAATATGCAATAATACAGCTGTAACTTTCCCCCCTCCTCCCTGCATTGCCACTGGTCTTGATTCAAGTTAAGTTTATAATTTCTTTTATTATAAGCATACAATGACATAATATTAAAAAATGGACATGGGCCTGAAACAAGATGCTTCAGAATTCTTCCTTTTATTTTTCTACCAATATCCCTTAATTACTTCATTCACCAAGTGTATACTGTGCTTTTTAAGGCATAACCCGAAGGATGTATTAACGATCAGACCAAGTCATGCTATTAAGAGTTTGATTTCACCTTAAGATATTTTTAACCTTCTCAATAAATTCTAAAGAAAAAGTTTAAGTAATTTAATATTAAAGAACTTCATGTAAATATATTAATCTTTTATTAAAGCAAAAGTAATTACCTATGTTTCTAGAAATAGTTTGAAATAGAAAAAAATTAGCAATTTTGAATTGAACATAAACATTGGAAGGTTACAGTAACAGGTAAGTTAAGCTTGCGGCTCACGATTTCACTTAACTTTCAATGAATGTTTTTAATGTTCAGTCACAACTGCCTACATCCTTATAATGAAAGTAAAGAATGCAGCAAATATAACTGTGAAAATTGACTTGAAAAATTCATTATTGGTAATTAAAAATTAGTAATTTCTTAGCTAAAATTTATTTATTAACAATAATCTTCATCAAGTCAAAAATTTAAAGATAAATGTTTATTAACTAAATAGTTAAATGTTCAAAATTAATCAAAAAGGGCTTAATTTAAATTATTTAGAAATAGTCAGTATGTGCATTGTAGAGCATTAAACTGCAGCACCCCGACAGAGATTTAGCAACATCACTGGTTAAGCAGCAATTTATGCTAAAAGAACATTTTAACCAAACCTAACAATTTTTCTAATGCTGCAGATAGACGCTTATTGATATGAAAATGTACTTCGTAAAAACTTTTTAGTGCAAAAAAAAACCTAGACTTAAATACAAGTTATTAACATTTTCTACTCTAATCTGATTAACGTAATCCAATTTATTAAATTAAGTGGCGGTTGCTTGGTGAAACTAAAGTTTAGGGTGCGCAGCCGTTTCTCCCATACGTAGTTTAAACACTTGGAACTCATATAATACTGCTGATAAAGAAAAATCCATCTGTAACAGTACTCACATAAAAATCAAGAATAGGATTATTGTGCTTCATTAGAAAAACAAACATGGAATTTAAACGCAATATGGGTAAAGAATTTCACATCGCGTGCATTAAGGGACAATTTCTAATTAAAGAAACACTTATGGACACAACGAAAATTATCCGATGCTTTATAAATACCAGTTTTCAATAAACGAAAATATAAACTCACTCGTAATTAAAAATATAGCTTCAAGTCAAGTCAAGTCGAAGAGTGTTTTTACTGGCTTATGCTAAAAAAATATAACTTCGTTTCACATTTGACAGCTTTGCTTCATCGAGATACCTCGATGCTTTGCTTCGCTTGGCCTTCTGCTGCAGAAGTTGAAGTTATGCTGCTTGAACACACAACGGCTTTACCAGTAATCTAAAATCAATTTCATCCTTTGTTTTTTTTTTAATTTGTAAAATTTGAAGAATACAAGATTATCATTTTAATCTTTATATTTCAGTAACCTATTTTTTAAATTAGAATCAAAGTGGTTGAATAGCAAGAATGTATCCTAAAGAACATAACCCTCCGATTCTTGTGAAATCGTGAACCGCTAGCTTAACTTACCTACTATAACTTTAACATAACGATGTTTGTTTTGTTTCGCAAGCCGTTCTTTAATGTAGCATAAGCTTTGATATTTGTTGATTTTGATATTTGTTGAGTGCATCCTTTTTGATATTTGTTGAGTGCATCCTTTTTGACATTTGTTGAGTGCATCCTTTTTGACATTTGTTGAGTGCATCCTTTTGAAATTAGGGGATAACGGCCTTTGTTGCTAAAAATCCCATCTCTTCACATTTCAATTTCAATCAATTACCATAAGCCAGTAAAAGCACTCTTCATTTTGACTTGATTTTGTGCTTCATTCAAAATTTGGACTAGGTAATTACTTTTGCTTTAATAAAAGATTGATGTACTTGCTTGAAGTTCTTTAATACTAAATTATTCAGACTTTTTCTTAAGAATTTATTGAACAATACCGTAAGGTGGATTCAAATTTTGTTGTAGCATGGCTTGGTCACCTCAATACACCCTTTGGATTATTTCATATTATTCAAAAATTACTTGCTTGTTAACTGCATGCCATTGCCTATAGTTTTGCTGCATTTTGTTTGACAATTGAAAAAAATAACAATATAATATTAATAATATAAATCATAATTTAAACACGGTACATAACAATGGTGAATATACAATTGGCATTTGATAGAGTCGGGGGGGGGGGGGGAAAAATGGGTAGTCAAAATATATGGCTTATAAAACAACAGATTTTTAATTGTATTTGTAGTTTTTTTAGTTGGATATCGTAGTTAGCTGTTCCAACTTTTGTTCCTCAACTGATATTTTTTTCACAGTTTCTTTATAAGTGAGTGGTAACACATTAAACTGAAGTGTGCATGTTTATGTCATATGTTATGCATTCTAACTTTCACTTCCAGGATCTTTTTATTGAGGAATTCTTATTATAATGACATAATATCTTTTTTTGGATATTTCTGCTGTTGCTTCAACTTGCAGCTAAGGAAAAAGATATTCTTTTTTTTTAATTCTCATATTCAGAAAATGGGTATATGGTTAGGCTTAACATTCTGCATCTTGTGTAGGAAATACAGCATTATTTTTATCTTTAAATAAATAATTCATTTATGATAACTTGAAAATTAATGAAACATAAATAGTACATATCATAACTAGTTAAAAAAAATCCTGTATATAAAGGATCAGGAAAATTACCATCTTTCTCTCATCAAGAGGAGTGCATAATTGTTTAATCTTTAAAATTTATAGCCAGATGTGATTATCAGAGGGATCTAAAGTGTATAGTTAAAAAACTAAATCAATTCCACACAAAATAGCACTTTCTTTGGCAAATACCGAAAGTTTGCAACCAGATGTTTCTGTTTTTTCTTATATGTCTTCAAGTTCTCGGAACCTGTCTTTGTCTCTACCTCAAGAGCGTAGCAAGGGTCGGATTTAGCCTTTGAACCGCCCCATGCAAAAGTAAAAAATTGTGCCCCTATGGAACTACAAAAATACAATGTAAGCATTCTAAAAAAGAAAAAAGATGTATGGTCTTTTTTACATTTTTTAGCGAACGTCCAAAAAATAGCAGTAATTGATGCAAATACTTATAACTTTTCGCTTAAAACTCTTCATGTAAAAAAACAGCTTACAAGAATATAATTCAGACAATTTTTTTTATGAACTTTTGGTTCAGAGAATTCTCTAATTCAGAAACATCTAAACTGCTACAGTAAATTCTCAATTTTCCGGCATTCAAGTATCCAAAAAGCTCAACTAACCAGAAAAACTAGAAAATGAGTTTTTCTAAAAATTTTACATCTGCGCGCCAAAATGTAGCATGCGCGTACCCGCACCTCCATTCATTCGGACAATTTATTTCTGGAATGCAACATTCACTCCGCACGGAGGGTCATGGAAGGGAAAAAAAAGCAATACACGGTACTGTGACATCCACAGACTTGTTTTATGGGGGCAGATGTTGATTCCGATTATGTAATATCAAGTGCAGGAATGTATTGTGCAATAACCCTTGTGATCTTCTGAAAGATAATTAGTTTTGATATTCAATCTGGGATTTGTTTATGATCACTTAAAGGAGTTTTATTATTCTTGTTGAGTAGAATAATTTTCAGTTTTGTCGGCTATTTTTATATGTTTATATTTTTACAATCTATATATTTACGGTAAAAATTTGGCTAGAGATCATATATTTTTTTTTTTAAATCATCAATGTTAAATTAAAATCTTCATAATATGTTTTGTAAATACAATGTTATGGAAGATACAGAAGTATTCTTAAAAATTATATTTTATGCACATTTCAAAATAACAAAAACAAATTATTTGGCCAAAAAAATCTTTAAAAAAAAGTCTACAATCTACCCCTCCCCCCATTTTGCCCGTCACACTCAACTATCCGAACTTTTCAGGTATCCAGAAATCGAAGTTTCCCGAGCATGCCGGTTAGTTAAGCTTTTACTGTATTCAGTTCATACTCAATTTCTAATATAGTGAGGTGTGGCAATCTTGTTTGAGATGCTGTTGTTCGCAAATTGTTCTTTATTATTTTTAGTTTGGAAAAACTACATCCCCCTTATGCAACACTTATTGGAAGAGTTAGTAAAATTCTTAGAGCAATGCTCAAGTTTGGAGCAAAAATTCACACAGACTTTTCCTTTTATTTATATAGACTACTGGCAGCTTGAAAGTTTTGTGCTCATTAGTACATAAAATTAGATTGTTTTTTAGAATTTTTTAGAAACTTTTCGAATTAATTCAGAAACTCAGTTGCAATTTTTTTTTTTTTTTTTTTAATTTTGTTTGGACACTTTTGCGCCCCTAGATTTTTTTACTCTGTGCCGGGGCACGGACTAACGGAGTGTTCGTCCGGCCCTGAGTGTATATCACAAAGCACAATTTCTTCAACATACAAAGATATGAAATACAGAAAATTGTCAGCAATATTACCAAAAGCTCCAAATTTCACAACTGCATACATGAATAATTCAAGGCAAAAATGCAAATGTGTGCAGACAAGTGCTGGTGAAATTTTGACAAGTGAAGATGTAGCAGGCTGAAAATTGAAAGAGAAAACAGCAATATAATTGTCTTGCAGAAGTATCTAGAAATGATATTACTGAAAATACAGCTGTGCGACAAAGTCTTACTGTAGGTGCCTGGGTAAAAGCATTTTATTTGAGGGGGAAAAGCAAGCCAGAATTTTTTGGCAAAATTATGGCTCTTGAAGGAGATAACTAAAAAATGAAACATTTCAAAAATTTAAGATGGGCAACTTTCATTCTTCTGGACGTACATGATTCAGATTATATCAAAGATGATCAAATAATAAAATTTTTGGATGAGACATAATTTAATAGCAGAGGTCATTAATTTTTATGATGAATAACATATATATAAAATCATATGTTGGAGGCCAAAATTCTATTTTTTTACCCTATTGTATAATTTGAGCATTTTAAATAAATTTAAAATCTTTTTTAAAAATCTGACTTCTACTGTTATTGTAACATTGTACTGTAACAAATAATATATTTTTTAACATTTGCTACTGTATCAGATTTGCGTACCCATTTTACCCCACATTATATCCATTTTTGCCTGGGTGGGGTAAAATGGTTATACAAAACATATGGTTGAAAACTATCTCTTAGAAAACATATATATATCAAATTATTAATTAAACTTACTTAATTTTACTCTTAAGATGTGTAATGTATAGAAAAAAAACCAAAAAAGGTTTTTAAAAGTAATATTTTGATAATGCTTTTTAAGTGAAAAGCTAAAAGTAGTTCTACCCATTTTAACCCAGCTGACCCTACCTCGTAAAACTTGGTTGACATTGCCCAATGGCATGCGGTTAATATGAAAGGAACATTTAGAAATAGCATTTTAATGTGTATTAATTTATATTAAAGGATTTTAGTCTAAAGACTTTATCACGAAAATTTTCGGTATACATTGGTGATGAGTAACCAAATGAGATATCAATGCCCTGAGTAGCTGTCTCAAAAACGTTGAAATACTAAATATGTTTTATCCTGACATGACGCATTTCTGTAGAAATGCAGTTTTCATCTTTTTCAATATCAGATTTTATCATTCTTAATTTTCTTTTTTATAATGATTCTACAATATTTTTAATATCTCAAGCACTTTTTGAACAAATTTATATATTTTATTGTTCATTTAATCATATTTATTTTACTTCTCTGTGTTTATGTTTGGCAGGATTCATTATTTATGAAATTCAGCTTTTTTTGTCCCAAGCCTGTGCCATGTCTGTTTATCATATCGTGTAGGGGAGATCAGGGTACAATGGATTATTTTTGTTAATTTTGCTATCAAAGAACTGTCTTTTTTGTGTTTGAAAAAATAGATTACATGTTATATACATATTAATGTTTATATTACACTCACTCTAAATCTATAATTATGTATACTTTTTAATACATACTTTTTAAGTAACAAGTACAATGGTCCATGGGGTACTGTGCACCACCAGTAAATTAAAAATATATATCTTGATGTAGTGCATTTTTAAAATAGCACAAAATATAGAATTCTTCATATTCATTTATTCATGGCTTCCGTTCATGCCTATAATGCAAGATTTATAATATAATTAGGCTGGAAAGTCTGTAACCCTGTGGGAGGAGTTAAAAATAAGTCTGCCTCTTTTGTCTGTGTTATTTTCGGAGGAGCAAATCACGATTTCCATTTTGGCTGGAGCCAAACAACCTAGACAGTTTTATTATTATTATTATTAAAGCGAAGCTAAAATAAAAATTAGTTATGGGATCTTAAATTTCACTTATTCCTACTTGATTGGAGTAAAGGTCTCTAAGATGACTTCATCTGTTTCATTTCTTTTTTATTTTCACTATACCCTTGGTAAAAGTAAAATAAAGTTATTTATGAAAACGAAAGTTTGTGGTAATTTATTCATGAAGTTTTTTATTTAAAAATTGAGCCGAGTTAGCAGTTTTATTTCTTTTTTATTTATGCTGATTCATTAACCTCTCAGTTCAAGGATCTGTTGGAAGTTAATGTATAATACTTTCTGTTAAAAGGGTTCTTTCTATATATTTTGCATTTAATATTTTTCCCTTAACTGTTCTTATGCTGAAAGGCTCCCTTTACTTAACAATTTGAATTAGAGGTGCATGCTATTGCAAATATTTTCTTTCAGTTTTTTTTTTTTTTAAATTTTGTATGTGGTAATGCATTTTTTCTGTTAGTGGATTTTGCATTATTTTTACTCGGACAAAACGAAAGTAATCGTTAAAAGTAAGTTTATTATTAAATGAAGGTTAGTGTCAATTGTTTCATCAGTTCTGTTTTTCATGCTTTTTTTTTTATTTCTTAAGCACTCTGCCAATGTACATGAGATTTTCTATTATAACTTTCATTAGTAAATCTATGACAATGGGATATGAGATATGTTTGGGGGGGCTAAAAGCCTGTCTTAGATAGGCACAAATCTTATAGTGAAACTTAGCAAATTATATACCAAAAGATTTTTGTGACCCTGAAAGTCGCCAGTTTTCTTGTGAAACTGTAGGTTCTAGAAGACTCATTACATTTTCTTTAACATTTACTAAAGATTCATCTACAATATAGGGAGAAATGAACACATTTTGGTTAGGATTTTGCCACATAAATCTCACAAGAAAGTATTCATCTTTTTTTTTCTGTTACTAAAATGATAAAATGGATCTCTGTCTTCTTATAAGTTTGACTAAAATGTAATTACCAACTTTTATTTCACTACCAAGATTAGCTCATACTGTGAAATGATTCTGTCATCATTGTATTCTGTATCACTATAAACAGAACCTAAAGTTATCACAGAAAACTTAATCATATCCTTTGTATTAAAAAAATTATGTTAAATTAATATATTAACAATAAAATAATAATTTAAATTTTCCATGTCAACTTTAAATCATCTATGGAAATGTGCTTCTGTGACATTACTACCTCTTTTTAAATAATTTTTATCTCATTTAACACTTAAATTATGCATAATATTCATGGATACAAATTAATAGGTGTATTGATTTTTTTTTGAAAAAAATCTCAAATTAAGAAAGAAATAACTTAAAATCTTTGTTTGCTTTGCTTAATTGTCTACTTAGGGTTAATTTTGAAATTTGTATATATAATATATGGAGAGATACTACATGATTCACACACACACACAATGGTTAATTTACTCACTAAAAATAAATTATGCTAATTCATATTTGATGTCTAACTTTTAAAAGCATATGGTCCATTGTACACCATGTGGAAGTTTGTGAAAAATAGATAGAAAAAAAAAGAAATTTTATATTCAATTATTTTAGCTACATTAAATATAATAAAATATATTATCTGACCTTTTTATTGCATTATCCTAATCACAATTCTTTAATCAAGTAAAGAGAACATACTTCAATGAAAAATTTGCTTTTGCCTACCACAATTCACTAATCAAGAACAAAATAGCTAAATTGACAGTTGGGCACATGATTTTTAATTTGTTTCCAGCAGTGCAACCCTGCCATCTATTTATCAAAATATGAAGCATTCAAATAGAATAAATAGTGTATGGTCTGTTGTACCCTTATTTTGCTGAGATAGGTAGTAAGTTGTAATATCTTTACTTTTTTTGTGTATAGGATTGAAATAATTTTCTTCTTTTTACATCCTATACTTCTAAAGTTTACTAGAAACACTTAAAGCTTTCATATAAGTCATTATGGGTTGATTTTTCAAGATTGAAAATTAATATTTTTCACAAAATTTATTAAATTCACGAATTAAATATGTTGCCTTTAAAAGACATCAAACTATTATAGAATGTAATAAAAATGTGTTGTCATTGAGAAATATTCAACATGTTTTGTCTTTCAAAAATTAGTTTCAAAATGATATAACTCATTTCAACTCTCCTTTATATTTAAAAAATGAAAGAAATATGTTTGTGAATTTGCTTGATAACAATATTGATAGCACTTTTTGGAATTTCTGATATTTCCCCTCCCCTCTTAGTATTCTTTGCTTTTCAGTGAGGCATAATTGTTGTAGATATTCAAATAACCAGAATATCAGGTTTAGATTCTTAGTACATGAAAAATTTTTTTTATAGTGATATGTTTTAAATTATCCTGAAGAAACAATTTCATTATTTGATTTTTCTTCTAGGCGAAGGAAACAATATGAAAGAACTGCTATATGTGTAATATGGTTGCTGCATTCTGAGAGATTATATTTGATGAGGAAAAAATAGTGTAAGTAAAATTATTTTTAGATATTTCTATTTATTTTCAAATTTGTGTTGAAACTTGATTCAACATTCTGTTATGTGTGCATTTCCATTATTTTTTCTCATCTGACTAGTACATAACATCTATGTAAAATTTATACTAATAATTTTCTCTAAGAATTAGAATGGCAACTACGGCATATTAAATTATGCATTCTTTTTATATACCTAGTGATTATATGTTTTCCACTTCAAAAGCTAGCTAGTGAAAATAACAGTGGCTCCCAAAATTGAGGTACTTTATGATTTTAACAGCTATCAAGATGGAGTGGATGCATACTTTTATGAAATTTTTATTGGTCTTACTAATTTTAAAAAATAGTAATTATTGTATGCAGTTCCATTTTAAATAAGTAATTTAATAAATTTCACAATTTTATCTATTTAAGTTAAACATGCATTGGTCACTTTTTTTTTTCCTGTGAAAAACTGCTAAAAATAAATGTATGTTCTGATTTTCAACGTTTTTATCTAGAATTTTAGAATAATCAAGATGTTTCCACTAGTTTTAATTGGTGCAAATATAGTATACCATTTTCTCCATGAGTCCATCCTTAAGGGCTATCTTTCCACCCTTAATGTTGCCATATTTCCCAAAGCAGGACTGTGAGATGTAGCTGGCTTGGCATCTAACAAAATGACCACCACTCTCAAGAATGATAAATTTAATTTATGACTACATTCCAGAATCATCTAGGTTTTGAAAGGTAGTCATTTTTCACTCAAATGTTTTTCAGATTACAGTCACTTGACTCAATTGTTTTTTTTGAAAAAAAAGATGGGTTCTCCCTCCCCTTTCTATCTTTTAATTATGACTTTGTTTCAAGGATCTGAAAGTACTTGGCATAAGGTTTAGAAAGTCACCCGTAACCTCATTCATAGAGTTAAAAAAAAAATGGAGGGGGAGGTTTTTCTTGCATCCTCCCCATTGTGCCATCCTACCAAAATGTTTGTATGATTCCTTTTAAACTAGTCCATTTTCGCTTTTTTAACGGTTTCTTCCTTCTTCAGATAGTTTAATGTCCAGCTTTATTTCATCATTTGCTGTTACTTTTGATTGTTCATTTTTTAATAAAATAAATAGCAAATAAGCCTGAACTATGTTGTTGAAAGCAATTGATCTGATATGTTCTCTTTTAACTTTTAATACACTTTTTATTCTAATGTTATAGTTGTTTTGTAAATTAAATTCAAATAGAAGTTGTATGTTGCTTTATACTTGAACAATATTTTATATTGTGAAATTAATGTTTAATCTAACTTTTGTTTCTTATTTACTGTGAAGTTTGAGAGATGAATATATGCTATTTAATGGCACAAAAATAAGAAGACACGTATATTATTATCTACTTTTAAGCATTCAAATTTTATTTCCTTCTCTTCCAAAATTTATCTATGAACAGATGTTAGATCTGTGATTTCAATTACAAGGCACACTTACATAAAGTAATGAAATTAAAAATTTAACATATATTATAAGATTTAATTAGAACTGTTGTGCATATAATTTGTACCTGAGGTTCGAAAGCGTTGAATGAGAGTTTACTGAACCTTTTATTTCGGCAATTACTGATTATTAAGTTAATTTGTCCATAAATCCAATTAAACACGGATCATATGTGCAAAATTTACAAACTAATTCATCTTTCTTTGTTTTGTTCTACTAAGAGCTATGTTGAAACTTATTACTTTATTTTTCTCAGGATATTTAAATTCTTTCTTGGGGAAGCTGTACTTACTTTTCAAGGATTTTTCATCAAACCACAAAGAATATGTACATATTTACTGAACACTTTCATGTAGCATGACATAAAGTAATAAATCTAAGAAATAAATTTATCTTGAAATATTTGTAGTAAGGTAAGTGCTCCAGTAGTGGGCCACGTACCAGTAGTGGGCCACTTGAATTTTAAGTTGAAAAACAAGAAATTCCAACATTCCAATGAAATAAGAGATCTGCCTTTGGTAGGCTGAAACCCTTATCAACTAAATACCAAAGGCACAGCCTTTATTTCCTGTTCAGTTAGGAGCTAGAAAGTTTGTTGCTGAAGTTGGTCTCTGAGAGAAGCATTTTTAGCTTATTCTTAGTGATTTCCTTAAGAGGTAACTCTTCTTTCAACTATTTTTTAGCATACATTCTATTTGTTTTTAAAATGAATTGTTATTGATATTATTTGATTACATAATGAATGTATTATAAACTAACTTTAAATTAAATAATATTGATAATTTATGGATAGTGAGGGGTGGCCCACTTTTGGATCAATGTTTTACTAAATGCTCCAGTAGTGGGCCTAACGAGGCCAGTACTGGAGCACATGCTTTCTCTCAAATAGACTGTTTTGTGATGTTTAAATAAGAAGGTTATATCTTGTAAAGTCTTTTTTATTTAATTAGATGTGCTTTATTTTTATCAGAACCAGTAGTAGGCCACATGGCCCACTTCTGATACACTAATAACCCACTACTGGTGCACTAATGGAACATTCTGACCAATTACTTAAATAATAAATATTTTATAGTACTGTTGAGGAAAAGACTGATATTCAAGAATTAGTTGGGCTGTGTAACGAGGCAGACAATAATAACTATCGCATTGCTGGACCATCGAAAAATATTCCATCACCATTTAAAAGGGCTCTTTTCTGGCTGCAGAAGGAAGATGATAAAAGAAAAAAAATATTTATTCAAGATAAAATATCAAGATTTAATATCCCTAATGCCCCAAACAGAACTTAAAATGAAAGATCGATAATTAACATATACCTTTAATAAAAAAATTGGCTGTTAGAGAAAAAATGTAAATCTCATGTGACTAGAATCTATAAATAAACGATTTCACCTATATCAAGCCATTTTTATAGTGTATAATGTTAATATATTATTATTATTACTAAATATAATGATTTTATTCTTTTTTCTTTGGCACAATTGACAAATCTGGGTGGCCCACTTTTGGTATGCCCACTACTGGTACATCAAAGTTAGCTATGCCCACTTCTGGTGCATAGGAGTGATCTAAGTTTTTAATTTTTTAAAAATTATATTACAATTATTTTGATATTTCAGGTGATTATTATTTTAGATAAAAGTTTGAACAACCATAAAAAAATACAGATTAGCGAAACTTCTCAAAATTTTAGATGATAATTGAGGAAATATCTTTAAGTGGCCCACTACTGGAGCATTTACCTTAGTTATTTAGAATTACTTTTTGTTGAATTTAATTATAAAGTATTATAATATTTATTATTTTATTATATGTATTTCATTTGTTATTTTAACAAAGTTTAATAAGACTGGTACCTACTAACAAGATTAACATAATTTTGGATTAAAACTTGAATTTTGACTGAATATTCCAAATGTTGCATCTAACAAGATATCCAGATATGTGTCATATTTGTGCATGAAGAATATTCAAAGAATTAGTTTTCCGACTATAAAGCAATTCTCTAAATATTTAATAAAAATAAATGTGATATTAAAAAAGTTTATGTATAGAAAGTTTTCTCTGTGTATGAAACTTTTACGAGTGGAATGGCAAAATTTTGGTTCAAAATATTTTTTAAGCTGTATGAAATCTTTCCTCCTTCTTTAGCAAAGCAGAGTTTTTAGTTTTTGGATAAATCTACTGTATAGGAAATTTTAAAATTTATTTTTTGGATGATTTGCATACATATGTTTATTGTTTATTTCTTCAAAACATTCATTAGATTCCAGACCAAAGAAATATTCTTTCGTTTTGATGATTCGCCTTTTAAACTGTCATTGTCTAGTAAGACTGGCCTCAATAGCACCTTTGCTGTTTGAGCCTAATTTCCTTTCATGAACAGATGTTTACAGGTTGTAATCTTTTACTTTCACCAAAGGAATGGCAGTTTGATATAACTCTAGTAGAGATTCAGGTGGTAATTATACAAGGACAGAGTTTTCTGAGTATGCGCAGGGCTAAGGGTCATGGGTTCGAAACAAAATTATGCAGAAGATCTGACATGTATTTGAGCCTAACTGACACTTAATCTGTCTTAGTTGGTCAAATTTTTCACTTGGGTGTGGTCAGTAGCATAACTAAAGGGGTTCCTGTGGGGCAATTTGAAAGGGGCACCAAAATCAGACGTGCTAGGAAGCAGTTTTATGATTAAGAGCATCAGCACTAACTGATTAATTGTGTACAAAAAATAATAACTAATGTAATTAAATCTATTATTTGAATTTTAAGGGTAAATTGGCAATATTTTTATATTATTTTATATCAAAATATTATATTTTAAATTATTGTTATTTATGTTTATTTATTTTATTATTATATATGATTAAGAACAGCAGCACTAGCTGATTAATTGTGTACAAGAAATAATAACTAATGTAATTGAATCTATTTGAATTTTAAGGGTAAATTGGCAATATTTTTATATTATTTTATATAAAAATATATATTTAAAATAATTTAAAAAATTAAATGTAATATTTATTATAATATAATTTTATTAAATATACTAAAAATATTATATTTTATATAATTATATTATTTTATAAAGGCTGGTGGTAGACACATGATTTCGCAACCTATCTGCAGAGATCTAGGGTTACGTTAAATGTCATTTCCCGGAATTCATTATTATTATTATTATTTTTGGTTTATATGTTCTTATGTAACTTGTAAAGGAAGGGCAGCAAAAGTGGCACCTAGGCCACTGGGTGTGGAGTGAGGCATGCCCAGAAAGGAGTGGTCTCCTCTTGTCACATGAGCAATGTTTTAAATTGGGAAGTTCTCGCCCATGTAACCTTCATCTTTCTTTAGAATTAGAAATTCAAATAATTAAACTTACATTTTATACATAGGATCATAATTAATAATAGATTTCAACTAAAATTTGATTTGGAGATAACAATTTATCTGCAGGTATAGTTAGTGTTGATGAAGTTTTGTTCTCGGGTATGGTGCAGTACCTGACAATAATGATATACTTAATTAGAATAACATTGTTCTTTATTTTCTTCTCTGTAGGTTGAAGATACAATTTTACAGACCTTTTTCATCAGTTCTGGCAATCTCGATAAAGAAAAATTGGTAAAACTTTTATTATTGCATTTTTTTCATGTACTGAGTGACATCGTTCATTGCAATCAATAAAGGCATTTATCTCTGTGCTAGTTATCATGGCTATAGTTAATTATTATAATTACTAATATACTAGCCCAGATCTGTCTATCACTGATCCGGTAACTCTCTGACGTCACCAACCATAAAATTCGCGCCATAGCACTGTGAGACGTTAAACAGCATTATTTCATTGTTAGAGCACCTAAATTTTAGTAATTTTAAGCTTTAAAAAGTAATTGTCATTCTAATTTCAAATTTAATAGCTCTAAAATAGTGAAATAAAATTTGCTATCTATTGATATAAAATTTATCTCGCTGTGATCAATAGTTCCTGAGAAATTTTTAAATTATATTAATCATATACACTGAAGAGCCAAAAAATTATGACCACCTACTCAATAATGCGTTGTGCCTCCTTTGGCCTTCAAAACAGTTGCAACTCACCTGGGCATAGATGCCACAAGTTTTTGGTACATGACTGGAGACAGGTTGTACCAAATGTCTAAGCAGCAGTCACGCAGAGTCGAGATATTTGGGCATGGTGGTGTTTGAGCTGTGAGCTGGCGCTCCATGACATCCCAAATGTGCTCCATCAGATTAAGATCTGGCGAGTTAGGTGGCCAGGACATTAAGTGGAATTCATCAGTATGCTCCTCGAACCACTCCAACACAATCCAAGCCTTGTGACATGGAGTGTTGTCCTGCTGGAAGATTCCATTTCCAGTTGGGAAGACAAACACCATGTTGGGTGCAGCTGATCCGTAATGATGTTCAGATAGTTTGCAGCTTTCATGGTCTGTTCTATCACAACTACGGATCCCAGAGCCGCCCATGAGAACATCCCCCAAAGCATAATACTGCCACCACCAGTCTGTGTATGACCTGCTGTGCAAGAGGGGAGCAGCTGTTCGCCTGGCAGACGGCGTACCCTGATACAACCATCAACGTGATGAATGAGAAATTGGGATTCATCTGACCAGGCAACTCTCTTCCACTCATCCATGGTCCAGTCTCGATGTTCCCAGGCCCACTGTAGGTGTAGTTGACAATGATGTTTGGTCAGCAGAATCCTGTTGACTGTTCAGTTCCCTATCCAACAGTGTCCGCTGATCTGTGTGTTCCGAAACACTTGCGCTAGGACCTGCATTGTATTGGGTTGTCAGCTGAGCCACTGTCTCAATAATTATGACCGATTTTGCTTTACCAAGCGGGACAGTCTCCGACGTCCTTTTTCTTTGATAACATGCGGACGACCAACACCTTGACGTCTACTGCTGGTGTCACCATCATTTATCCACTTTGCATGAATACTAACAACGGCAGATCGTGAACAACCTACCAGTCGTGCAGTTTCAGTGATACTTGTTCCGAGTCTTCGGGCCATTACGATTTGCCCTCTATCAAATTCGCTTAGATCAGCAGCCTTTCCCATCACTCGCAAAAGTAAGTGCAAGAATGATTACGTACCTTCTCCAGCAGCAGTGAAATACCATTGTCACTTAACCACGTGCCCTCCATGTCATCCAGACGAGTTCATTGAAAAATGTGGGGATGGTCATAATGTTTTGGCTCATCAGTGTATTTCAAATTAATTTCCGTTTTTTAATAGAAAGTAGTAATTGACGTCAGTGGTACATCATCCGCATGATATAGTTTGGACGCCACCATGCATCTGATTATTTATTGCAATCGTGATGATATAATTTGATATTTTTTGGCAACGTTTGACAAGCAGAGAAGTGCTTTGTTTTGATTAGAAATCTGAAGTACAAGGAAAATTGTTAAACAGCAAAAAATACTTCACATGGAATATTGTTTACCAAGAGGTTTTTTGAATAAAGAAATATGTAAATAAAAAAAATATTTTCCTGTCATAAAATATGTTTATTTTATTTGTTTTCAATCAATGTTAAACATTTCTCTCGCATATATATGTATTTAAACACGTCAAATTTGATGGGAAATCTCTCAAATGAAGAGGCAATTTGCCCCCATCATACCATGATGGGTGATTTTCTAGTTTTTTTAATATTTGAACCCGGAGTTAAATCATTGAAAACATAATTTTATAAAGAGTCATAAGACAGTGGCATTGAGAAGTGGCGACTGGGGAATAATATGAATTTAACCCCAATCATCAGCAGTGATATGACAAGTGTAAATGATACCCTGGATATGGTAATTTTTATACACCTCATCATTTTTTTCGATAAAAATTGCCATAAATTCAGTAATGTTATGTCTCCATGGCACTGAGTCACACGGGGCTACTAACACCCGTTTTGTCCCCCTCTCTATGCCACAGAGTTTAAAAGACATGACTCCGTTTTTGTTTTTTAATAAAAAGTCATTTACATACAAATTGCTTTTTAAATTTTAAGTGGTAATAAAATCTCATTTTCGTCACCAGGTTACTTCTAAGACCACCAGATGCAAGAGAAAGAATGTATTTCTTCAAATAAAGCAAAACACTGCGATTAGATTTTTTTCCTTGCTTTACTTCAGCTCATTTTCTTAAAGAAAAACATCAATGCAGAACATAAAGGATGGAGACATATATCCAGAAGAATGAAACACATTTGATTAGCGATTCGTGTGTGAAAATAGTTGATACTGATAAAAGTGCCGAAAATATAAATGACAAGAATAAAAAATATTTTGCATGTGATATCTGTGGTGTGAAATTTTGTCAAAAACGGCTTTTAAAAAAACATTTTCATGGCAATGCGAAAGAAAAACCATATTCATGTGATGTATGCAATAAAAAGTTTTCTCAGAACGGGGAATTGAATTCACATATTCGAATTCATACAAAAGAAAAGCCTTATTCTTGTGTTGTATGTGGAAAAAGATTTTCTCAAGGTGGCAATTTGTTTAAACATTATCGTGTTCATACAGATGAAAAGCCCTTTTCTTGTGATGTATGCAATAAAAATTTTTCTCGAAAATGTAGTTTAAATGAACATCTTCGAACTCATACTAATGAAAAACCCTATTCTTGTGATGTATGCCATAAAAATTTTTCTCAGAAAGGTAAATTAAAAGAGCATTACCGAATTCATACAAATGAAAAGCCCTTTTCGTGTGAAGTATGCGGCAAAAAATATTCTCGCAAAGATTATTTAAATATGCATCTTCGATTTCATACAAATGAAAAGCCATTTTCTTGTGATGTATGTGGAAAAGGATTTTTTCTTAGAGGCTATTTAGCTTCACATTCTTGTATTCATACAGATGAAAAGCCCTTTTCTTGTGATGTATGTGGAAAAGGATTTTCTCAGAGTGGAAATTTAGCTTCACATTATCGTATTCATACAGATGAAAAGCCCTTTTCTTGTGATGTATGTGGGAAAAGATTTTCTCAGAGTGGAAATTTTGCTAGACACTGTCGTATTCATACATGTGAAAAGCCATTTTCTTGCGATGTATGTGGTAAAAAATATTCTCGGAAAGATTATTTAAAACTACATTTTCGAAAGCATGCAAATGAAAAGCCCCCTTTCTTGCAATGTAATTTATTAAGATTTTGCTCATAAAAGTACTTTAATTGTGCATTTTCGAACTCATATAAATGAAAAGCCTTTTTCTAGTGATGTATGTGGTAAAAATTATTCTCATAAAGTTGATTTAAAAATACATAATGGAATTCTTACAAGCAAAGAATCTATTTCAGTGAACATTATGGAACTCCTGCAATTAAAAAAACACTATTTTGTTGATGTAGTATTATGGCGACTGCATATTATACTGACTGTATTTGTCTGTGTATTATGGCGATTTCATATAAATAAAAATCTTATTCTTAGTGTGTGTAATAGTATAGAATTTTCTCAAACGATTTTTTTATTATTAAGATTTCTCTTATGCGAATAAAACTGTTTCATTCTTCAATGTGTGCTGAAAAGAATTTTCTCATAAAGGTCATTTAATTGAACATCTCTTGATAATATATATATATATTATCTAGAAATCAGCAGTTGTGGATTTTCTGAGAACGTTCATTTCATTGCACATTGTCCAAATCTTACGAATTAAAATCTATTCTTATGATTTATACCGTGAAGAATTTTCTCATAAACTGAAACAATCGCGTTCTGATATGTTTGTTAAAAGTTTTCTAAACATAATATCTGGTATGAGGATTATATTTATTCAAATAGAGAAATGTAATTACATGATATTTTTATAGTAGAGTCCTGCTAATTAGGTCTAGATAGTACCAGATCCTGTCCAGATTAAATGGAACTTGTATTGAAATGCACATAATACAAGTTTTAGGTGGGTGAAACTATATAATTTGTTGGGTTTTCCCCCCTTCATACATACAATTTTTCCCACAGCTTAATTAACACAGCTTTGTAACAGGATGCATGCATTATTATTTTGTACTGACCTTGCACTAAAATTAGTATATACTGCTTTTTCAAAAAAAAAAAAAACGTCCGGATTAGTGGAATTCTTCTGTATTAAAGAATATTCTCTTAGAAACTATTACACACTAGCTGATAATCCTGTGTTGGTCGGCATCCAAATTTTTGCATGCGATCACCTCTGTTTCTTTTTCTACAAATATTATCATTAACTTTCGCCAACAACCAAAATCACCTTGGAATACTTTCTTGTTGAATTAAAACTAGCCTCTTTATTACTATATAATAGCATGGTTTGAATAGAAATGCAAGAAAATTAGAAAGCGAACATTTATTTGAAACAATATATATTTATCATATGATCATTGGCAAGATACTTGTTAAGACGCTATTAAATAATTAAGCGAAATTTGTTTTCAAACAACAATTTTTTTTTAATTAGGAATCTGCAAAAATAGATCAGTGTTAAAAACAGAAACTAATTTTTAAAAAAACCAATGAAAGTTATCTATGAATTATAAATTCCTTTACAAGTTAATGTACATTTTCTTAGGCTAGTAAAAATGCCTTTAGGGGCCTTTTTTTGGCTGTAGAAGGGCAAGACGAACCCTCTAAAAACTGCTATCCTGAAGGATCATGGAATTTTCAAAGACTATGCATCGATCTGGGTGAATATAGGGTCTTTGTCTTCGATTCTGGAACCTCGGAAGTGGTTGAAAAATCATTCCTTCGAACAACAAATTAAATTCGAATGCTTGACTATAGAATTAGACATTGACGATGAACCATTAAATGTGTGGATCGAGTCTAAGAAGCGACATGTCATTATGTAATTTTTTTTATATTTTATGCATGTAATTTCATTTATATTATTGTGATTTTAATTTGTTTTTTATTGCATTTATCCAAGTCTATTAGATATTTTCACAGGGGGTTGATTTTTTTAAAAACTCTTTTGAGATGGAAATTGGGAGAGGTTTATATGATATACGATGTTTTTTCCCCTCAAAACTTGTGAAAAATTATGTCAAAGATGGTTATGATACAATAATCAACTCTTGAGCTAGATAGACAAACTTGGAGTTTTAATGAGTTTTTTAGTTTCAAGCCTTGGTGAGTTTATACTACCCAGATAGCAAAGGAAGCTTGTCTAAAAGGTTTTGGAAACCTTGTCGTCCACAAGGGTAAAGGGTTGTCAAAGGTTTCCATGACAAGGGTTGAACCTTTCGGCAAAGTAAGCGAAAAGGTTCGCTAGTCAACAAGAAACAAAGTTTTCTGTAAGGGTTTTAGTAAGATTTCCCCAAGCTTTTATTACAAGCTTGGTTCAGGCTTTCCTCAAGCTTGTTTCAGGCCTTTCAAAAGGTTGTTAAGAGCCCTCCTTCGGCGGACAAAATAGAACTCCCCTTCCCTCCCTCCGAAGCCGTACTCTTAAGGAAGGGTCCGACCCCCTTTTTTCACTCCCTCTTCAAAGCCATACTTCTACAGAGAGGTCCAACCCCTTTTTTCACTCCCTCTTCAAAGCCATACTTCTACAGAGAGGTCCAACCCCTTTTTTCTCCTCCTTCTGACGTCATCTTAGAGTTATCTGGAAAGTCAATTAATTAGAAATCTTAATTATTAATTTGATTAATCTTATTTACTTGTACGATTAGATTGTGACAAAACTTCAAATCTCTCCAAGCCGGGGATCGAACCCGCATTCATATAGTTGGAAGGCAAACGCAATAACCACTATACCGGACGGGGCTACACACGATAGAAGAGGTGGTTAATTAAAAGCTTTTTACGTCAATTTTGCGGGAATGCTTTCGCAGACTTATCGTTCAAACCTTGTCGGTGAGGTAGTTCATAAAAAAGCTTTCCTACATAAACCTTGCGCAATAGTTTCCGAAACGGTTTGTGCGTTAATGCTTTCGCGGACAGCTTATGGAAAGTGAAATGGCAACCTTCTTTGCCATCTGAGTAGTTGGGTGTATTATAAATTAACTTTTATTTATACAGAATAATTTCAAGGATGGTTAAGTCGTGACAATCAGGTTTTTAAATAAAGCCAAACTCGGTATATTAAGAGGGTTTAAAACTTCAGCCAAATTTGGTTTATACCAGTGGTATATTATTCAGTTTTATTTGTAAAACATAATATTAAGGGTTTAGACATGAAATATTATTGATTTTTAACTCTCATAGCCAAAGTTTGTTCACATTAGAGCAAAAACGTAAGAAAGGCGCAGTTCGTGTCCGCGCCGTAGATTTTTTCGTGAAAACGTCGAGATAAAATCATAAAACAAGTAATTCGGGACGGAAGAGGGGACTCGAGAAATTTGATTCGGAGTCGAGATTGAATTCTCGTGATCGAGAATTTTGAAGGCAGCTCTCAGCCCGAGACGCTGTACTTGTTCGGGCCTAGTCCCGTGAAACCGTTAAGCCAAACTCTGGCTGAATAAGCTCTTAGAAAGCTGGAAAGCAACTGAGGAATTCTTCGGAACTTGTCTCGAAAGTGAACGTGTAAAACGTCACTGCCATTTACCTACTTCGGTAACCGATATAACTCTTTGGTAGTTATAAGCAACTATTTGAGCGGCCTAATCCCTCAAGTCATTATTTTCGGCCATCGGACATTGAACTCGTCTTGAGTAGAACTTTACTGAACTTTTCAGTTTCCTTACGAGTAGATTCACAGCAAATCTGCGATTGATTCTAGATTGAACTTTGACTTTGATTTACGCTGTCTCATCCTGAGTTAGGCAGAATTTATGGTTCATATTAATTTGTATATTTCTTGTAAATAATTCAGTAACCAAGAAGCTTTAATTAAAATTAATATCCTGATATTGCTGTGTCTGGTGAAATCTTTTCATAACTCAGTATCACTGGGCTAAGACCCTACAGTTCCCTTTATCCTTTTTTATATTGAAAAATATCTCATTAACTTTAAAATTGTTTTGGGGTTTTCTGCCTGAGTATTTGCTTTTAACTGTCGATGGAGATTTAAATTTCCTGTTCAAAATGGCTGCGTTGTTATCCTATGCTTTAAACAAACGTATTAAATTTGGAACTCACAATGTTTAATAATTTTTATTCTCTTATGTGTTAAGAATTTAGTATCCTTTATTATTCTTCATTATTCTTATTCATTTCTTTATTATCTCTGTAACCATAGAGTTCTCTAAATGAGCCCATTCTAGTAATGTTTAAATGTTTCATATCATGTGATTTTACCATATGACAAAGTAATGTTCGCACAATTATATGGTAACCTAGATTAAATAAACTAATCTAGAGTCGTTCTTCATTCGTGCCAAGTGTCAATTTCTTGCTACTATTTCAGATAGGCTGGCTTAATGTTATCTAGAGGATATTTGCGCTGCTGGGATATTTATTTCTTTATTATTCCTACGTGTTGAATGATTATGTGTTGGGATATATAAAAAAAATTGACCTATTTACTGACCAATAAATCTAGCATAACCTTTTGGAATGAAAAATGGAATGATAAAACCTTGATAGAGTGAAAAATTAAATGTCATGAAAACAGAATCACAGCGTAAATATTGCAATGTGTAGAAACAATAAAGTCATTGGCTATGTCTGTATTGATCAATATGTAATATTTCATTACTTTTGTAACATTAGCGTAAAGGAATCTACCTTTGCCTTCAAGCTTGCCAAAAAGGGATTTTTTTATACACAGAGAGTAGTAATTATCCTAGCATGTATATTTTGTTTTGCATTGAGAATGCTAATTATTCAGTCACATATTGCATGTTAATGTTATATTGTAGTTATTGAAACGTAATGCATGTTTTTGAAGTTTACTTTGCATGTTTTATTCCGCAGAGACAATTATTTATTAGATGTATACGTGTTTTATTCCGCAGAGAGGTGCTTAATTTTTTTTTATGCATGGGTGCACAAATTTTTTTATACACAGGGTAGTAATTATCCCAGCATGTATATTTTGTTTTGCACTGAGAAAGATAATTATTCATTACTTCGTTCGGTTACATGTTGCTCAACTTCGGGACAAAGCGGCTAAACGACGTCAGTCATCCTCACGGCAGAGCAAACTTCCGTTTAATCCAATGTAAAGTATGTATCGTATGTCATATAAACATTTACATTGCATTTTCTGACTTGCATGGCATCTATTGAACAAATTTATTATTTACTAGCCGCCTACGGCGACAGCTGTCCGCCATTTTTACAACAGTAAAACTAAATTTAAGAGATTAATAACTGATCCAAGGTAACTTCTTATCGGTTAAGTACTAAAACTCAAAAAAATCCATACCATTCTCAGTGCAAAACAAAATATCCATGCTGGGATAGTTGCTATTCTCTGTCTATAAAAAAAAATTAAGCAACTATGAAACATGCTACCTCTGATTAATCATTATCTCTGCAGAATACAGCATGCAAAACTAACTTAAGAAACATACATTAACTTTCAATAGCAACATGCAACATATGATTGA
>BGPR01002588.1:69129-86503 GCA_013235015.1 Araneus ventricosus | reverse complement strand
TTCTGAAATGGTTACGGTGTTTATCTATAGCAAAGAATTCAGTGCCTAAAAGTTTCTGCTTATGGTGAGTAAAAAATTCTAACTATACTTTTCTCGAAACACTTCCCTACAAGCTAAACCTCAGACAATGCTATAAAGGTTTTAAATGAAGCTAAAATAATTTAAAAGGTTAGTTCTAGTTTTCTATTCTGATAAATCGTTATAAAGACGGTTGGTATAAAATAGGATCACATATAAGAAAGAGAAGATGGATCCTGAATCCTATTGCTTTTTTATCAATTTGGAGGCGAAAGACAATGTAATTTCAAGAGACCCTAATTTTGCTCAAGTTAAAATTCAGCTTAAAGAAATGGAGTGTTTTAGTTATGAATCCACCCAACAGATAGATTTTGTGTTCATGGAATTCTCTTAGAAAAATATAAAAGATGTCTCGCATGAAGTTAACGTTTTCAAAAAAATTTATCAGAAAGTGAGATGCTTGATAAGGGAACAGTGTTTGATTTTTATTTATAAAAAGAATGATATGATATATATTTATGCAAATCAGGATACGATACCTATTGCACTTTATCAAACCACTAATTTTTCATACATAATTTTGTTTTTTTATTACTTATTTTTACATGTCTTATTTTATGAATGTTTTTAACTCTTAGAAGATTGCGATTCTACCAAATATATAATTTTATGTCTAATTTCAATTACTTGAATTTATAGAGAGAAAGAGTATTTAAAATTTCTGGGTTTGAATTAGTTTTCTTGTATAATGTAGCAAATTAACTGAAATTTCGACAGATTTTCTAAGGTTAAGTTTCACGATAACAAACGCAAGGTATTTTGGAGTTGATTGATTGCCAGGGAAAGAAGCTTTTTAACTATAAGTCATAGGCCCAATTTAAAGTTATCTGTTTATTAACTTTAGTTATATTTAATGAAATGTTACTTCTTACAAATTGTGCTACATATGAAAGTGATCTCTTCCTTAACCTCTATTATAGAAAGTAGACAGAAGTAGGGAATAATTGCATAAGATTTTCCTACTTACAAAAAAAAAGTCTACATTATCAAGATGCCAATGTCTCAGAAGAAGCCATTCTCATAAATGGTATAAAGGGAATTTTAATTAAGTTAATATGCCCAATCTTCATTTAAGATAAAGATGTTTTTAACTTTGAAAAGTTTTATCAGAAATGGAGCTGATACTTATTCTCACTAAAAATGTTTCTAATTCTTGAAGGCAATGGTATGATGACAAACACTCACACCTTAACTTGTATTAGCGCTTAACAATACTCACACGCGTGAGCCACTATATCTAATCAGGACATAACACTTCAGAGGCAGCTATCTTGCAAGTAAAAGACTTTTATCTGGCAGAATAGCATTACAGAACAGAAGAAGAAGGAGAAATAGGAAACTTTTAGGATTTCCTACTAGGAATTAATTTTCTCCAAATAATAAGTCATCTATAGGAATTTATTTTAGGAAATAATAGTATATATTTTTTTCAGAAAAAAGTGTCAGTGTGCATATTCAAATAATGACGTAATGTCCTGGATTGATTTTTGAGCGAAAGAAAGCATACAGCACTCTCAAAATAATGCCTTCTATTTTTTATTTTAATCCGAATATATGTATATTTGAGATATAATCGATATGTGCAAATTTCACGTCGACCAATCAAAGGTGTCGTGGCGTAACTAGGTGTAGGCAGGGCACTCTGCCCTATGCAATTACCAGGGGAGCAAAATTAAGGAATGAATTAGTTGTACTTAAGAAAATTCGTTCTTTAAGCTTTTCCCAAAAATTTAAAAATTAAAATAGTTTCTAACTCTCCTAATGGATATATCACATTGATTTATAAGAAAGACTATATCCTAATGGTTATAGTCTTCCACAACCTGAACCACTGAGCTGCGACAAAATTACAAACAGTATTATGTTACAGAGATTGATACAAAACTCATCAATAGACGAAAGGAAAACCGTTTCAAAGGGATGTCCATTTAAAATATGTGCGTCCTGAGTGGTAAATAGGAAGATAATTTAAAACAGATTAGTCCCATGGGGTTTCGTGGTTCTCACGTCATGTCTAATCTGCGTACTGATCGGAAATCATCTTTTCGGAAATTCATGACAAATAATTAGTATAGTCATTTATTATATCAGATCATTCCTCTTTAAATAACAGAGGGCAAGACAAAAAATATCTTTTTTTTTTTCTGCGTTGTAAAAGGAGTCCAGCGGCTTTCAAAGGATGTAAGTTCATCTGTTTTCACTGTTTTTAACTCTGTATTGTATATACCATCCAATTTTAAAAATCGATAGTGGTTTTTTAAAATTTTATTTCGCAAAAGCCAGATGTAGTTGTTTTCAAACGCACATATTAGGCTATAAGGCTAATAAACAGAAAGTGAAAGAGAGAAAGATCGCATAAATTTTAATTAGTAAATTCATCAATCGTATGGATTGAAATTAAAGATAAATGAAAGCAATTCTCAAAATGATTATCGAGTGACCAAACATAATGAATAGAAGTTCAGTTTCGCGAAATTGAAACGTTTTTTTCCTCACTTAGTTTTTTTATCACCAATGAATTTTACTGTCAACAAATTTGTTTTAATGTCAAACCATTAAAATATCACTTAACCTGAAATAATTACTTTAAATATGGCAACTTTTTGCGTGTCTTTTATAATGTACAAGCATTTTAGAAGGAAAGTATTGTATTGTTTTACATGAGATCGCTTGAGAAAGTGGAAGATTTGATGTCTTGATGTTGAGATTTTGATTTCGAGATTTGATGCCTAACAAAATCGTAAACTGACATTGAAAAAGAATGTCTTCTAATTGATTTATAGAAATGAGATTTTTCTAAATTATTTTCATTTAAAATGAAAGAATTTTAAAAAGAGTAAGATTTTAAATACAATTTGTAAATAATATATGTCAAACGTTCTACTCTTTACAAGAATTTTCAAATAAATATAAGTAACAAGCTTCTTTTACGGCTATCATGATAATAATTAATTCTGAAATAATACATGCCTATCTATGAGTTCTTTTGAATATGATTCATAACGTATATCTTTATGATTTCAATAAAAGAATGCAAAGAAAGCATTTGTAAATTCTTTCCAAATTTAAATTTTATACAAATCATTTCAATTTTAGTTCTTCAATTTTTTCATATGTCGTAGTTTGCTATCAATGATAAAGTTTGAATGATGTTCGTCTTGAAACCTCCGAATTGAAAAATTGAAATTATTTATTATTTCTTATTTTAGTCTTATATTACTTAGTTCTTTTCATCTAATTAAAATGCAAGAAATTCCTTTATGTTTATTTTTCTAATTCAGTTTTACATGATTAAAGGATTGAATTAAATTATAAAATTTCACATTTCTGCAAACAATCTTATATTTATCTCTGTTCTTTAACCTTATATTTTGAAAGGTATATTTAGTTTACTTTAAATACATTCACAAACATGAATGATTATTTTGTTATTTAATTGTATGGATAGTGAGTTTGCTGGGATCTGAATGAAACACGAGACAAAAAAAAGAAGTAGAGAGACTAAAGAACAACATTACTGATCATTTCAAAATTTGAAAACTCTTTATATAGAGGAAAATAACTAGAATGAAAACATTTCAGACGGAGTTCACGAAAACAATGCTCATTCCTGTATTTCAAACACTATTAGAGTATGATATTGACATCTTAAATTTGAAAGATAGGTTCAATTTATTTTAAGAACAGTTCTTTTGACAAAAGTTAACTGTTTTGAAAATAATAAATTTTAGGAAAAAATTAGGATCGTCTTTCAAAAGATAAGAGGGAGAGGGCGTATTTGTATTTGCCCTAAGGCCATTTAATGTAACGCCACTGAAGGTCAAGGTAAGGCTTCAAATCTCATACATAGACAATATAGAGTATATAAAAGTTAAAAACAATGTTTTATTATGCTTTGTTGTAACGGATGATAGTACATCAGCCGTTTATGGGAAAAAATAAAAATATCTGTATTTAAAGGAAGACAAATGTTTAATATAATATATTCTTGAAAAGCTAAATATTTCACAGTTTTTTTGGATTGCACTCAGAGCCAGTAAGAAACAATTTATTTATTATTTTAAATATGCTTGAATGTGATGAGTATATAAGAAATGATTTATTTTTTTAACTGTAAAAGGCTGACAGGAAAAGGGTTATGATCAAGTCCTGAAGCCTATCAGAAAAATAGGAATTATATTTGAACGTATGACAGTGGTATTATAAGCTAGTACTTACACCTCCGATTTCAAGTCACCCGGACTACACGTCCAGATCTTCAAATGTCTGGATTTATGCCAGTGAGGAAGGAGAGAAAAAATTCTTGTAATAAGAGAGTTATCACAAAAGCGCCAACGTCATTCCGCCAATGAAAGAAAATTCATTGTTTACATCCATTGTTAATGAAAAGTGAACCTGCACCAGTTCAAACTGAAAATTAAAGTTTTGTTTTAATTCTATTTCATTACTAAAATTTTGAATTAGCAAAATAATAAATGTATATTCTTTGTATTCTGAAGTTTTAAATTTTTTTCACTCCACAAACCTGTGACTAATGTTATGAAAAGGGGTCGTTACAGGCAGCTTTTGGAATTTTATCACCTGTATTTCCCCTCCCCTACGTGTCTGGATTTAACCAACAATTTATGGTATTTCTAACTATAAATCTACTATGAGAGGATTCTATGTATAAAGGTTTGAAAAGCCTTTTATCTGCAAAAGAATTCAAACCACATTCATATACTTCTAGGTCTTATCTTAAATTTTGTCTGCGGCTCCAAAACCTTCTTCTTCAAGCTATCTTTTTTGTGACTTATGAAAGTACATAGAATATTTTTGGAAGTTCTGTAATGTGCTGAGAATATTAAAAAAATCTTCTCGCATATATTACTCTAAAACCACTGTCGAAATGAGTCGGAATGTTGTTTCAAAATGTGAAATATGTGAGATCACACTCAAGCATCACAATTTTCTATAGCTTTGAATTTTCTCTTTTATGAATATATTATTGATATGGAAAAGAAAATGGTAAATCCAATAAATGAAAATAAAATTGATTTTGAATTTTATTAACATTAATTATTTCTGTATGGCTATACTAAATGCAAGAAATACTATGAGCCCAAGATATTTTCTAATTCCAATATTTTTTATTAAATACACGACTTGGAACTAGGTCGTCATTGACTCATTTCCTTCGTGCAGCCAAGTAAAGCTAGCCTTTGATAATAGTTTTGTCAGAAGTGGGTAAAATTATTTAGATTTGTGTGACTAAAGTAGTAGCAAAGAACTGCGGCATCACTAAAAATTCATAATCTCTCCAGTGGAACACAGTGACAGTCAGATTTTCTAAATTTAATATAGATACCTTGTACTAATCTGGTATACTATCATTTCTAATATATAGATATCCGTACACAAATTCACATTTAAAGTCCTTCTAAAAATTTTTTTGAAAAGTTTGTGCCTTCGATTTATATTTTCTTTTAATAACTGCAAAGGAAATAGTGGAAGAGTTAGTTAAAAGTGCAACACCTGAATTAAAAAATAAAAAGAACTTGTGAGAAAAAGTTAACAGTTTTATTTTTAAGGAATTGATCAGCTATTTCATCCAGTCAAAGAATATTTCTAAATTGCATATTTTCTATCATAATCTATAGTGCATTTTTTTCTTTAAGAAGAGATTGGAAAATGTATCACATATCATGGACATCATAGGAATTTTTATGTAATTAGATGATTTTCACTAACTGTCTGAAAACGTGAGACCTAAATCTGACTTGCAAACGAAATGCATTGCACATAGATTTATTTAATGAAATTAAAAATTTGTCTATAAGTTTTGCATAACAGGGTCAAATATCGTATCTGCTGAAAAATTTGCCTATGATTCAAATAATAATTTTTTATTATTTTGAATCATTTTATAAATTAGCATTTTAATCACTTTCAAAATCAGCCATAACCATACATAATTTAAATATTTATCATTTTCACGTATTCTTAAGTCTTCCTGATGTAATAAAATAGCAAACGCAATAAATTATTTTTTTTGCGTCTTCTGGGGCATGAATATTCAAGTGATGTTTGGCTTTGAGGTTATGCCATCTGGGTAGGGAGGCATTATCCACAATAAAATCTCTTTTGAGTTTAGGTTTTTCTTTTAGGTTTTTCACTTCTGAAACGAGCAACCATGAATTCTGAAAATAAACTAGATTCATTCCAACCGCTTCTTCCTGATGCATGCAGGAAGCGAAGCAGTCTTATTGATATTTCTTAAACAGTGTGGTTTTAACCCTTCCTACCAAAAAGTCAGTTTTACACGATGTAAACCGAGCAGCAGAATCGTAACATCAATCCTTTCATCTTTTGGAGCAACTTCTTCTCTGGAGCAACAGGTTTTCTTTTCTAGTTCTTAATTTCACCATAGCCCAGTTTCATCGCAGTTGTATATTTAGTCTGTCAATTAATTTTTTCCTTTCACAATCAAGTCTTGCAATTCAGCAATAAAAGTTTTTTACCAATATCAGACGACAGTTTTTCTCTCCTACGATGCCAGCTGGCGAATCCGGTGGCTTACCGAGAACATTCTCTATTCCAGCCAACCACTGCTAGCCTCGGAACTCTGTGGCCTCGAATTCTAGAATTAAATTCAAAGCTTTTGTTGGATCATTATCCCGGATATTGACATTCCTTTGTAAATAAGCCTTGGTAAAGAACGTCAGTTCTTTCATCATTCTGCGCATTTCCATTAGTTTTCCGGCTTGGCAGATTTACTATTGACGCTCATAAAACTTTTCGATTTTCAGAATCGCATCTCATATCCCTGATGTTGATACCCAAACACCAAATTTTGACAATTTGTTAGAGTTCAAATCCTTCAATTCTGGCTCACAATTTGGAACTTGTTCCACTGTTAACTAAAACGCGTTTTCGCTTAGAGGGCTCCATCACAAATGAATGTCTTCCATTTCCGGTAAAGTCCAACGCTTCTGGAGTCGCAGTGAAAGTAGCCAAGAAAGGGCAGATGGTCTTGGAGAGATGAAATTTCCGGGTAAAGGGCGACAATGGAATGGAATTTCGACAGGAGGGGAGAAAGAGATAAGATATCGGCACTGCCTCGCAGTAGAATAGCGTCGTCCGCCGAAGGTGACCTTGAAGTGATATTTATGTATCAAAATCACTTAAGAAAACCGGATGTCGTTAAACGAGGTTCCGATAAGAGTTTCTGATAATCGAGGATTCTATCTAATTCCTTTTATTTTAAAGGAAAAGAAAAGTTTAAAAAATGTGAGGATATGTATGTTTATACCTGATTAAATGTTGAATAGAATTGTAAATCTCAGCTAATCTGTAATCATGCAGTGATCATCTGAACCATCTCATCATCAAGGGCTAAACAGTAAACTGTAAAACTACTAGTAAAAATAAAACTGAAATCAGACTGATAAATGTAATTTATAATTCCAGTGGTGAGATAAACACTTCACAAGAATGATTTAAATATACTATTCGATATGTTTTGCGCTGTTTTAAGTAGCTGTATGCAGTATCCATTTATTTTTTTTAATTTCAAGTATTATCATTTATAAATCCTTATTTAATGCAGATTAAATGGCATAGAATATTTATGCTCATTACATATCTAGAAAGTAATTACCATTGTTTTACATTTAGAGTCTCTGTCATAAAGTATATATTAAAACATCTGTTCTGCATGTATTTCCAATTTACAATGATATTAATTATATGTACTGTATTTCAACTTTTGAAGTACTATGTCTTTCATGATAAATAATAAATAAATTTAATCTTATTTTTTCGTAATAATTTCTATAAGTTAAATTATAATTGATGCTATTTTAGTTATTATTGAGTAACATTTCATATATGTAGATAACAAGTAAAAAATATTAAAAGTGTTAGCATACACTGGATGAGTACCTTTACATGATCTTGCTACAAGTAATGTGAATAATTTTGATAATATGTACTATAGAGTAAAAAAACAAATGTCAAAATACATCAACTATTAATAAATAGAGCCTTCTTACAAATGGAGATAATTTCTATAATATGTATATTATGAATAAAACATTTCTATGGCAAAAAATACTTCACCTTGAAATGCTATGGTTTTTCTTATTACTCATCTATCAATATATAATCTTTTTAAAATTGCTTTTGTCATAAAAACAGTATATGGAATACTGGTTTTTCCATTCAAATTACCGTGGTTATTTTTTTTAACTGATGAAGAAAAAGTTATGTTAACATAATTTTTTTTTTGAAAATAAAAATTTCAATCTTATCCTTTTTTTAAATGTATTTGCTGGAGACATGGCAGATACAAATTACAGTTCTTGCATTGAAAAGGCTGTTGTGAAAATCTATATAAACTAAACCTGTTGTACAAATTAGCTTTGGGACCAATTATAAGTAGTAGATAGATAATATTTTTTCTATATCTGTAGATGACTCTATACAGATTCTAAAAAATGTAACACCATAATAATTCTAAATTGATCAAATATTACTAGCAATACGTAACTGAAATCAGCACATTGGAAAATATTCAATTTCCCTTTCCAATTCATCGAATATTTGATCAGCATCTTCCTTTGAAAAGTATTGTTGATAAACAATATTTAAATTATGTCCATTCTTGACGAAATCTAAGTTCTTAAAAATGGTGGTACCGGGAAAGATTTTGTTTTCGGATCTTTGAATGGGATCACTTGCAGCAGACTGAAGATTGGAGGGACCAGCTTGTGAAGTTGAATCACGTTTCTGCTTTCTTGGACCATTAGCATCTGATTGTAAAGTCGAGGGACCCGGTTGCGACGTTGGATCACGCCTTTGTCTTTTCCTTGCAGCACCACCGCCTGATTGAAGGCTGTAGGGCCTGGTTGCTGAGGTGGATCACGTCTCTGTCGTTTATTTCCATGTCTCAGTCTTTCGTGGTTTTTCAGGTTGCTGGGTAGAGCAAATGTTTCGCCACATAACGTGCAGGGAAACACTGGATCGACAGTATCATTCTCATCATCTTCAAAGGGCGAATCCAGCTGATCGACAGTTATAAAGCCCCAGCCTGAAATAGTGATAATAGACGAGAGGTTTTCTAAAGCAGCTTCAGTTGACTCCATTTTCAAATGCGACCCGAAGAAAGATGCAGAATGAACTTTCTCTCATGTATGTCACTATTTAAGCAATTCATCGGTCAATGAGATATCTTTTATCTAAATGAAACGTCGTCAAGAATTTTCTGTTAGCACATGATAGTGAGTAATTCCTTTTCTTAAGACTATGTTGGAAGATTCTCGATAACTTTTATCAGAGAGCATTATTAGCATGAGATGGTGAGTAATCGATTTTCTTAAGGCATTTAATAGGGAAATAGTCATGCGAATGAAAACATTTTGGAACTTAAAAGACAGATAAGAGATAACAATGAGAAATGAATGCTGAACTTAATTAGACACGTTGGTGTGTTCGTGATATAAGGGAATGCAAGGCAGAACACATTATAATAGTTAATGTTAAGATTAATAATGTATCGAAACGATTAATATTCTGGAATCAAGGTAAGCTTTGAAAATTAATAACAAATTCTTTTTTCTAAAATCTTCCTGAAAAGTGCAAAGAAGGATAATTAATTAAGATTGATATAACTTTCAGAAAACAAAATTTTATGGAACATGGAAAAGCTGAGATGTGAAGGAAAAATTTTTAATATTATTAACAGAAATATATTGATACATGTGAAAGAGTGTTAGCAGAGAGTCAGAGATTAACAAGCATAAACAGATAAATGTTAAAGACTTGTTGTATAAAAATTCTAACAACAGAAATAGGGAATTCAACTATTCAAGTCAATGCATTGAACTTTTCATTAAGTTTAAATGTTTTATTTCATCATGTTTTATTTTGATAGAAAAAAATTTATGTAAAGTATTCACACATTTAACATATATATATATAATTCCAAGTCTGAAAAAGAAGGATATAATTATCTAGAAGTGGTCAATAGTTTTATCTTTTACTATTCTCACAAACCTAAGATATTTTTAATGATTGCTTTTTTATTTCGTCGATAATTGTGTTAGTCATTGGAAAAAAAAAATATGTTCAAACATAGATTGAGTTTGAAATTACAAGATTCATGAAAGTGTGTGTGAATGCGCTGAGGTTAATTATGCTTTAAAATGATTAATTTTCTGTCAATCTGAAAAATTGTAAGTCAGCTGATTTAAGCTATGTGTGAGAAAGAAAGATTCGATAAAAGATGCTTGTGTTGTTTAAACATTGTAAAAAGTTTCAAGTTTAAGAAAAAAAAAAGTTCAATCTCGATGTGTTTGAATGAGGTTTAAATCTTTAAGTTAAATAGTTTTTCATCTTAAACAGTCAGCTTTAAAGTAGTTTTATGTTTTGATATTTTTGAAACTGGTAGAAAATTGGAATTTTAAGTTCAATTTTAACAAATTTCACTATGCAAGAAAAACTTAATCAAGCTAAAGAGATTTTTAATTTGATTGCTTTTTTATTTTTTGTCAATAATTGCATTCGTCATTGAAAATATGTTTTTGAAATTATAAGCTTTGTGTAGGTGTGGACATGAATATATTTAAGTGAAAGCGTTGAAGTTAATTATGAATTGAAATGATCAATTTTCTGTTAATATTTGAAAATTTATAAGACAAATTATTTAAGACATGTGCGAGAAAAAATAAAGATTCGATAAAGATGTTGGTTTGTTAAAGCATCAGCAAAGGTTTTAAGTTTAAGAAAAAAAAAATTCAATCTCAAAGTGTCCATTGTCGTCCATTCGGCTAGTAGTTCGTACCACATTTGAAAGAATAACCAACAAGTGAATCAAATGTCTTATTTTGCCGACTGTTTTCGGTCGGTCGGCTAAGAGATCAACAAGACGGATGAATATTTGTATGTTTTGTTTTTTCCATCGAGTGTTTCGATTACTTCTCGGCGGAATAATTAGGTAAAACTAAAGCATCTGTATTACACAAGAGTGAGGAAATATAAAGTTTTCATTCTTCTCAACGGACATTTTTGGTTCGGCGCGGAATTTTTCGGCCTATAGGCATAATGTTAAAATAACCACTACTAACAGCCACTCAAACCCCTCTGAGCAGTCGAGTTGTTCACGCGTTCAACTTCAATGAAATACATTCCTTTCGTATCTCCGACCGTGGGCATTTTATTAAGAGAAAATGGAGGAAAGAAAGAACAAAAAATTCATACATTCAGACACAACACCGGAAAGCAGATAAAATTAATCATTCCTTTCCCAATGTGAAGAGAAAAATAAATTTCGGACTCCACCGGGTTTGGGCATTAAAGAGTTCATTTGTGCATTTCAGGTGCTGATTTGAACTCTGAAAAAAAATTTCTTAATATGGTTGCGACCATCAGCGAATTAAACTTTCAGCTCAGCGACTTTAGGAAAAATAGACCATATCATTGCCTTTCCTAAACAACTACCGACGAAACAATTAGGGATATATTTTTACAATTAAAAAAATAAAAAAGTGACCTCCGAAAGAGCTGAAAGACACACGCCGACACAAATTTTATCCTTTTTCTAAAAAAGAAAATACAAAGAGAGATATTTTCGGATAAAGTACTTTCTTTCTCTGGATAATTCTTAAAATTAGCTTTATCAGAAATGTCGAATTAGGTCTTATTTAAATAAGTATTTTGTAATCCCACTCCCAAACCCTTTTAGAGCGGCCAATTTTCCTTGGAACGGTGGTTATATACTAGCCGCCCTCATCGATTAGCTTGTTCGTCGGGAATATAAATTGAATTGAATCTCATAAGCATAATTTGATATTCGTGGTTCCCTTAAAAAAGTAATTTTAAACTTCAGATTGAATAACCCGTGTTCTTTTAGTATATTGCATCTTTTCTGTCCATTGTCTACATGAACTAATGGAGTCCCTAATGGAGTATGTCATCTAACTGCATGTGTCATCTAACATCTAATTGCACGTCGTAGGCATCTTTCTTATTCCTTATGCAAAATACGCATTTCATTTCAGTATGAAAATGACGTGACACATTTTACGTTTATAAAACATACTGATATAAAAAAAACTAAAACACAACAACTATAATCATTGAGCTTACTAAATATGTTTCCAAATATAGTTATTACTTTAGAGGACTTCTTTTACAGATTTCACAGAAAAAATTGATGAAACAAAAAAGAAAGTAAAATCCATTAGGGCATTACCTTAGCTTTCAATAATGGAAGTGAAACACGGAATTAAATATTATTTGTGTAACACTGGCAACGGTTTGAATCAGATTGCAACAATGAAAAGTACTGTTTTAAATCATGCCTAAAAATATGTTTACAAATTTATTAAAATTAGAAAAAATTCAATAAGGTAACTTAATTGAAATCATTAAAAAGATGATTTTTTAAAAATTTTCATATTGTGGCTCGTACTGATCAAAACCACTATTTTAAACTTGCTCAATAAACGTGAAGCATTCTGACAAATTAGCCATGCTTGCAAAGTGAGATGAATTGGCAAAATCGGTCCAGTTGTTCAGACTGGGAACTCAGTCAAGGTTTCCACTCCTAGAAAATATACAATGAAATAGTGTTTTTGCGATTTTTCTCGTTAAATGAAGAATTGAGATGGCGAAGCGACCATTGACGATCTACCTAGGTGAACTTTCATATAAAATAAAATTTGCCAATCCAATGGTTGGGGAGACTCTCTCGAGAGTTTTTCCCATAGAGAATGTGCAGTGAAGTAGCGTTGAAATGGAGAATGATGAGGGTTAGACGATCTTTGATGACATATCTAGGGATCATAAGCTTTGATACGAAATAAAAATTGTCGAAATCGGTCCATTGGTTGGGGACCGGGCCTTTCATTTTGCAAATTATTTTAAATATATAGACTTGCCGCCTTCGGCGACCAACTGTTCGCCCGTAATATTAATAGATAGTAGCTTGCAACTTGGTCAGATAAATTGGCGATTGTAGAGGCTGACGGACTCTGCTAAAGTTTTATTTTGCGATATATTTTGAAAATAGAAGGTTGTGGCTGGCAGGAGACCCTTTATGACATATCTAGACTTCATAAGTTTCCGTATGAAATATAAACTATCGGCATCGGTCAAGTGGTTGGTGCTGGGAGACTAGTCCATTGGTTTTGCCAATTATTTTAAGCTAGCTGCCTTTGGCCACCAACAGTGGCGGCGACTCGAGGGGGCAACCGTCCCCTGCCACTTTTCACGGGAAAAATAAATTTTTATATTATTTTAGTAGTCCAGAATTAAAAGTTATAAAAAAGTGGTGTCCGGGAAAGTTAAATAAGTGTTCGCTGTTGTTTAATTTTCAATTAACCCTCTGACATTCACTAGAATATGAAGCCAGATGTCTTGAAATGCCTAAAAATGAGCGACCAACTTGTTCTCCTGGAATATGATTTCAATTGAATCTTGCATCATTTTATATTCACTGTTTCCCTAATAACGTAATTTTAAACTTCAGATCGTGGTAGATATTTATTCCGTGTTCTTTTAGTGGCCGGCACCTCTTCTGTCTATTGTCCATATGAATGTCCCTAATGGAGTTGAATTACCGACCATGTCAGGTGACATCTAATTGCAAGTTGTCGGCGCCATCTTCACTTTCTTATTCTTCTTGTAAAATATGCATTTCATTTCAACATGAAAACGACGCAGCACATTTTATGGCTAGTGGCATATTAGCTGAATTAAAACATGCCGAAAAAAAAGGATGAAAAGATAGCATCCATAATAATTCAGGTTACTGGATATATTTCTTAATATTCGTAATATCTCAGAGAGCTTGGCTTACAGATTCCACAAAACTTTTCATGAAATATAATATGAAAGCAAAATGTATTAGGATATTACCTTATCTCTCAACAATGAAAGAGAAACACACAATTAAATATTTGTTTAAAAAATGAAAACGGTTTGAATTGCGTTGCAACAATGAAAAGTATTGCTGCAAATTATGCCAAAAATATTTTTTTAATTTATTAAAATCAGAGGAAAACTTTTACGGCAACTTAATGGATATCATTGAAAGAGTAATTTTTTGAATTTTCAGATGTAAAAATAATTTTTGTGCTGTAATATTTTCGGCAGTTATTAACGAAAAACGCCAAAATTTTGCTTAATTTTTAATTTATTAAAATTCCGAAAAAAGGGCTTCGAGGTGCACACTCCCACCCTCCAAAGTAGGCTTGTACCAAATTTCTTAGCTCTTGGTCCAGCGGTCTGCCCTGTAGAGCTCCAACACACACAGACTCATACACACATTCTCCCTTATTATTAGTAGAGATATGTAGAATGTAGATATGCATTTATAGGTTTAAAATTTATTAATAATTATTTTCACTTGTTTTAGCTATTATTTTATTTTGTTTTGAGATTTAGATAATAATATGCAAATATTTTCCAGTATCATTGCGGTACACTTCATTTTCATTTGCTAAGATATTCATGTTCGTAATTCTTCATTTTCTATTATTGCTTGTCATTCAATCAGACAATTCTTACTGCACCGACATTATACAAATAGCTAATTATTCTAATTAATTAATTATTATAATTGAATTCGCTAATTAATACTTAATAACCTTTAATTAAATATAAAATTTTATGTGGTATTTTGAAGTTACCTAAATTAGAGAAACTTTGCTTGCCTCCCTCGTCGGAAAATTTCTGGCGCCGCCTCTGGTTAACAAATAAGATGCGCGCTCAACTTCCTCTCCCCTTCTGGCTCACAAAGAGGATTTGCCCAGAACGAATGGAATATTGTAGAAATTCGCTGTTGTCTTTGTCCATTGGACCTTATGCATGTGACGTCACATCCTCCGACACGTGACCTGCCGGAGGCAGCCATTGGTCAGTCTTAAACAGCTGACTCAGAACTGCTTTTATTTCGAGTCGCTTATAGGCCGATCGTTTTGTTTATTCCTCCACAGCTGTTTTTTTATACTCTCGAACCCAAACGGTGCATAAGGTCTATTCGGAATTTATGGCCGGCAACCATATTCTATGAGGACGCAGAAAACGTGGATACCGATTTCAAAGGATTTCAGATCTCAAAAGAAAAAGCTGACATTTTTGAACTACTTAAGTACGTCAAGTCAAGAGGACAAGAAATTGCCGAAAATGCGCCTTTGAAGTACTGCATTGCGACGATACAGCCCCGACAGTTTGCAGCTCACCGATGCCGAAATATGCAGAGTGGTGCTGATGAACTCCAAAACTTCGCTATCCGATAGCGAGGAGAGCGAAGAAGAAACGCAAGCGGAAGATAAAATCCAATTGACAGCTTAGTGGAAGTGTTGAACACCGCAATAAAAGGACTTGAGCAAAAAGACTTTATTTCGGTGTCGGACATAATGGCGATACATAAAGTAAAAGAGAAGTTATTTAATCAAAAACCAAAACTAATGAAGCAACTCACTTTAAATGAAATGTTTTGTAAAAATGTTAAAATTAATAAGAAATAATATTAATTATGTTTATGAATCAAAGAAAAGAAGTAATATATAAGTTTTTAAAAAATTTAAATTGAATTGTGTGTTTTATGATGTTAAATTCACTTCTTAATATTGAAATGATCTAAGATTTGGAATTATCCCAAATCCGAGAATTGCCGAAGTCCCGACGATTCCGGATTTGCGACGTTCGACTGTACATATCAATCGTTTCCGGTTTTTTAAAACTGTCACGTGATGGTAGCAAAGTAAACAAACAAGCAAACATTACGGAAAGATATCGCAATATTACCGCGGCTCCTCTATTTGTGCACATGAGCACGTGAACCCCCAGAGAAAAACGAAGAAATAAATTGATTAACAAATTAAATAAAATAATATTAAATATACTTCCAGATTTTTGCCAATTTCCAGAATTAGTTTCCCCCATTTTAAATACGCTAATACGTTGCTAGGCAGGTTACTACAGCACAGCGCACGTGAGATCAAAGAAATGCCCTTGAAAACCAGCTCCCCTTGAAACGGATCGAGGAGCGGGAGGGGAAAGCACTGCCGATATCGTTCCATTCGCACATCTTTAGTGTGCGGGAGCTCGCATTGTTTGTAGTTATTTCGTTCGAATTCTCCCTTGGTTTGCTATATTTGGTTAGTTAATTCGTTTTTTTTTCTTATTATTATTTTTCGATATATATATTTTTAAGAACTAGTGTAAACAGTTTAAATGCCACTTTGTAAAATCAGTGTTTCGGAACTAAAGCAATTAAATTTTTCAACATTGTGTTCGGAAAGTAAAATTAAATTGAGATTACTCAGGCCAACACCTTTGATAAACCTTATCCAGGTGACTAAATATAAGACCGGAAATTTCAAAAGGGAATTCAAACCCGATTTATACGAGAAATGTTCATGGATGTGTGGATGCGAATCAACTAAGACTGTTTTGTTTTCCATGCCTCCTGTTTGCAAAACAGAATGGTGATTCAAGTTGGATGAGTTACGATGTTGCTGATTTATCACATCTAATTCAGAAAATAAAAAAGCATGAATGCTCACGATCACACTGAAACTCGATCTTAGAATTTAATTTGCTAGGAAAGGTGGATATTTGCCAACAACTCAAACAGTGCATGTCGTTTAAATGTTAAAAGACAATGAGAAGGTTACCAAAAATCGTTATGTTCTAACAAAATTCATTGATTGTGTTCTGTTTTGCGGTGCATTTGAGCTTGCACTTCGAGGACATGATGAACGCGAGGATTCATTAAATACGGGAATTTTCAGAGGTCTTAGCAAATTCTCAGCAGAACTTGATTCGTCTCTTAAAGACCATCTCACTAGTGCCACTGTTTTTAAAGGAACGTCAAAAGAAATTCAAAATGATTTATCAGACTGCATGCTCACTGTTTGTCAGAACCACATAAAAAAATAAGATCTCAAAAGCAAGTTTTGTTTCAGTAATAGCAGATGAAACTACTGATGTGTCATTCATTTTCCAATTGTTTGTCGTTTTTCGATATGTTTCAAGTAACGGACAACCGGTTGAAAGATTCAGGGAATTTACGAATCCACCTGGGCATGATGCAAAATCTATAGCTGAATGTATCCAAGCAAGTTTGGAAAAAGTAGTAGCCAAACCAAGAAATTAATATCGCAGAGCTACGGCGGTACAAACGTGATGAGTGGTCAACACGCTGGTGTTCCAAGCTTTTATTCAACGTGCCTACAAGAATGCACAATATGTGCATTGCTATGCACATCAGCTCAATTTGATTGTTGGGCAAGCAACCAGTTAGAAT
>BGPR01002588.1:44473-69119 GCA_013235015.1 Araneus ventricosus | reverse complement strand
GATGTGTTATACAATCAGCTTCAGAAAACACGAACTGATGTAGCACTCGGTAGAAGGCAAGTAAACGTTTTCCAGCAGGCATTAGAGAAAGAAAGGAAGAGAATGGACACAGTGACAAAGGAGATATCGGGCGGCATCATATGAAAGTTCAAGAAAAAGAAAGAGAGAAAATATTCATATAAATAGAACTGTAGCAGCTCAAGAGATATGTGAAGTTATCACGAATCAAGTAAAAGAGATTTTGTTATATTTCTCACTACTCTGCTGTTTCTCTCCTCGAAGCTCCAAAATTCCAGGAGTACGAGAAAATGTTTCCAATTCAGATTCTTGACCAAACAACTGATATTTATTCCATGTTACAGAAGGGTCGTCTGCAAACTGAACTAGGAGTAATTTACAGAAGATCAGATTTCAGAAATATGACTGGTGCTATTAGTCTTCTACAATTTATTATAGAAAACAATTTACAGACTACATTTTCCGAGACCTACAAACTATTGCTAATTATTGTTACCATTCCAATGACCACTGCTGAGGCTGAGAGATGCTTCTCAACTCTAAAACGAGTTAAGACATTTTTAATAAGTACTATGAGCGAGGACAAACTAAGCACTCTAGTTATGCTCTCAATTGAAAAAAGAATGATAAATGACATACCTAAATTCAATGAAAACTTTACTGATTTGTTTGCCTCAAATAGAGAGAGACGAGTGGATTTAATTTACAAAAATTGTACTTTACTATTTTGTAATCTAAGTTTAAAGATATATTGTAAGCAATATTATGGTTTTATTACATTCCATCGAAAGAAATAAAATGTTACAATTTTGTTACCTGATTTTGTAAAACGTTATGTTATTTTTTTTAGTTGCATTGTTTCCCTTTAACTTGTGAAAACGCAAATGTATTTTAACTTGTAAGTTACGTCATATCTGCAGATTTAATTTTCGAAATTTGTTTTTTGAATAACCCACGAGCCGCCACTGTTGTCATGTGACCATGAATTGACTCCATTATACTAGAGATTCTTTTGGGATACATTTGGTCTTTATTCAAATATTGAATTCCTCGTTCTTTAGCATGTTGTTGGAATTACATCTTATATATATATAAAACGCTAATGTACGTGGCGCAGAAAAGAGGTTAATCCTTCTTTTGCGATCGGTTTTATTACAAAACAAAACCGGTAGCCATGTTAGGCATAACTTCATTGACATACACTGCTACTATATTCGTTCTAGTGTAACACAACTTTTTCTCGAAAAAGAACCAGGTTTACGACGTCGAGTTCACAATATTTCTTACAGTATTATGAAACTTTGGATGGAATTATTTAAAAAGATCAGTTAGAAATGAAGCAGTGAGTTTAGACGCGCGAGCCAAGGAATGTTCAGATAATTGTAAAAATAGTTTAAGTCGGTGTGTTAAATTTACAAATTGAAGTGAATACCATAGAGCTCACTATTGTGAGCATCGTATAATGGGTACATTCACTTTTCCCTATATCATGTAGATAAAATTTTTCTATTTGAATAAACATAATGTTTATTCTAATTAAATTAAGTTTGGAAAAAATTTAAATATATCAAAAGCACTGGGCTTTGGTTTTATTTCAATAACACATATTTCTTCGAAAATTCTCCAATCGCATACATGACAAGAATGGACTTTTCATTTGTATTATTAGAAGAAAGTGCCATTAAAATGAACTTTCTGAGAAAATCCGCAACTGCAAACTTAACTTTTTTTTTCCTTTTATCATGAAATGTTCAATTAAATTACCTTCATGTGAACATTTTTTTCATCACACATTGCTGGATAAAATCATTTCATTTGTATGAGGAGAGAAACCTTCATTAAAAATCGATTGAAAAAATTCTGAACTACACACAAACATAAGTGTATGATTTTTTATTTATTTGTATTTGAGATAATTCACATCTAAATCAGTATTCCAAGAATATTCTTTTACACATATATCAAATGAATACGGTTGTTTATTTAGTATATGGAATACAATGATGAATAATTAAATTGCTCTTCAGAGAAAATTATTTTCTACTTCACCAGGATAGTGTTTTTCATTTGTATGAATTAGAAAATGCTGATTTAAATTACTTTTCTGAGAAAAATCTTTATCGCATACATCGCAAGAAAATGATTTTTCACCTGTATGAATACGATAATGTACAGCTAAATTTCCTTTCTGAGAAAATCCTTTTCCACATATATCACAAGAATAAGGTTTTTCATTTGTATGAGTTCGAAAATGTCTATTAAAATGATCTTTCCGAGAAAATTTTTTACCACATATATCACAAGAATAAGGTTTTTCATTTGTATGAGTTCGAAAATGTCCAATAAAGTTATCTTTCCGAGAAAATGTTTTACCACATACATCACAAGAAAAGGGCTTTACATTGGTATGAGTTCGAAAATGCCTATTAAAATGACTGTTCAGAGAAAACTCTTTATTGCATACATGGCAAGAATACGGCTTTTCATTTGTATGAATTCGATAATGCAAACTTAAACTACATTTATTTGAAAAATCTTTATGGCATACCTCACAAGAAAAGTGCTTTTCTTTAGTATGAGTTCGAAAATGCTCATTTAAAGTTCTTTTATGAGCAAAATTTTTATGGCATAAATCACAAGAATAAGGTTTATCATTTGTATGAGTTCGAAAATGCACATTTAAAATACATTTCCGAGAAAAAACTTTATGGCATACATCACAAGAAAAGGGTTTTTCATTTGTATGAATTCGATAATGGAGTTTTAAATACTTTTTCTGAGAAAATATTTTGCCACATACATCACAAGAAAAGGGCTTTTCATTTGTATGAGTTCGATAATGCTCATTTAAATGACTTTTATCAGAAAAATCTTTATTGCACACATCGCAAGAATAAGGCTTTTCACCTGTATGAACACGATAATGCCTTTTTAAATGACCTAACTGAGAAAAATCTTTATGGCATACATCACAAGAATAGGGCTTTTCCTTTGTATGTGTTCGATGATGCACATTTAAATGGCCTTCCCGAGAAAACCCCTTATTGCAAACAATACAAGAATATGACTTTTCTTTCTGATGGCTATGAAAGTGTTTTTTTAAAAGCAGTTTCTGAAAAAATTTCTCTCCACAGATATCACATTCGAAATATTCCTTATTCTTGTCAATCACAATTTTGACATTTTTATCAGTATCAACTGTTTCCACACTCAGATCACTAATCAAACGTGTTTCATTTGTCTTGATATACGTCTCCATCCTTTAAAAAACTGATCTGAAGTAGTATCAAGGATCTTTATCTAATAAAAAGGTTTTGCTTTAATTGAAGAAATACCTTTCTTCTGTGGAATCTGGACACCTAAGAAGTAACCTGTGAAAGAAAACGGAATTTTATTACAAATCGAGTCGTAACAAGAATTTTGTATGTAAATGACTATTCAATGAAAAAATGAAAACATAGCATTGTCTTCTTGACTCAGTAGCATAGTGACTGGTGTACCTCAGTTTTATGCAGCACTATGGAGTCAAAACACTACTGTGTTTTGACCATTTTTCAAAGAAAAAATGGTAATTAGTCTAAAAAATAATATCATGCCCCGGCACTAAAAACGCCTTCTAAGCCACTTATGACAAACGGAGTACAAAAAAAAAAAAAAAAAAAACTACTACATTGGTGTAAAAACAATATCTCCTGGGGGACATTTTACACAAGCTGAGCCGTTGACGATGATGGGGAAGAAAAAAATCATATTATGACTCGTGCGCCATTTACCCACGCCACTGTCTTGACTTTTGAGCCTTTAAATAAAATTATGTTTTAAATGATACTAGTTTCAATATCTTTCTCTAATACACGAAATTTTAAAAAAATAAGTATAGCCATGATACAGAATAGTGTATCCATTATAAAGACTAAACTATAGCCTAGCATAGAAATAAATACATTAACTTGCTCCAATAAACAATGTCACACAGCACATAAAAATATGCAATAATGAAAAATTTATACATTTTCCTTCATGAAGATTGACAGCAGATTTACAAGCCAAGGAAAGGCTTGTAAAATTGTATCTTCATTATACATAGAAGAAAATTATGCAGGAAGGAGATTATAATTAAGGATATTATTACTGTGAGGTACTATACTGAAAAACAAACCGTTATTTGCAAGTACTGTAACTGTGGACAAAACTTTATAAGCAGAAACCGTACTTTCCACCGAAAAAGTTATTTGCCGATCAAATTTTAGCTGAGAAGTCTTCTTTTATTAGTTATAATCCTATATAATCAAGATAAGTTTTATAAAATGAATTTCTACTTCTAAAGAAACATGAGGGTTAGGCTACTTGCACACACACCGATTCGTGTCGACCGGTTTGAAACCGGTCTGCAACATTCCATTAGTAGTGTATAGAGAACAGTTGGAGCTTGCACACGTACCGGCGCCTACAAAAAACCGATCGGCTGTCGAGAATAGCCGCTTCGCTTCGCGGACATCGGCAGCTGCGGGTGGTCCCAGTGGCACATGTAAACCTAATGGCGCTTGCACACACGCCGATTTCTTGTAGGCGTTTCCAGTAAGCATATGTAATTCTTCTGACGCTTGCACACACACTGATTTTAGCAAATCGACTTCGCTCTCCTGGCGAAATAATAAAATTAGTGACATTTTGAAAAAATATTGAACATTATTTTTTCTTTATTAATATTTTCAGTACAAGAATGAGAAAATTACTTATAAAAAAGAAATTTTTAATGGATAGTTAAAAATAATGGTTCTCAGTGGCGGATTAAGTTTGTTAAAAGACCAAGCGCTTTAACATTTAGGGGCCTCTGAAAATATATATGCTTTTTTTACATTTGAACATGTCGGTTTTTCTAATTTTAAAATAATATTAATGATTCCGCATACATTCCATACTTTTATTTCTATTTTTAATTACATTTTGTACTTGCTTTGTTATTTATTTTTAATTAGCTTAATAAATATTTGTTGAATAATTGAAATGCCTTAGTTAGTTATAGTTAATTTAACATAATTTTCTAATGAATTTTCATTTAACATAATTCGCTTTTAAATAAAAATAATTCTCAAAACAACTTTACTCTCCGACAGCCTTAGAAGTAAATATAAATTTGCTGTTTTCACATTGGTTTCTCTTTTAGTTTTGATTTATTAACATAATAAATGGAAATACAATTTTTTTCGAATGTTGAAGTGATTGCTTTCCACAATATTAACACATTATAATTTGGTTGTATTGACAAGTCAATTTTTAAGGTGCCCGCCTACGTTGTGAACCCATTTTCTGCCAAAAATGAAAAACATTTTTTTTTTCGTTCCAGAATATGGTTTCAGTTGAATTTTTAATTATATATATATATATATATAATTTTATATTATTATTATATTCATAATTTTATATTCATGGCTGCTTTAAAAACGTAATTTTTAACTTCAGATTGCGATAGATATTTAACTCAGGTTCTTTTAGTGGCCATGCACCTATTTTGTTCATTGTTTACATAACGTACCTAATGGAGTCAAATAACTGACCATACCATATGACATCTAATTCCAAAACTTCTTTTATTTTATTAAAACGTTAAACGGAAATGAAAATAGAAACATTTTAGTAAAACTTAGAAGCTGAAAATGGGAAACTAAACAAGTATTTGTTTTTAATTGCTTTCACTTAATAATTCACTTAGTATTTATTTCTTTTTAGTTGTAATTTAGTTTAGTTTTAAGAATTACATAATACTTGAACTTTGTAATTAATTTATGAGCCAATATAGGCTTTTGAGGCAATGTGCCTGCATTTTGTATAATGTAACTGTCGTTTTACATGACGTTCAACAAACATTGAGAATTTCATAAATTTAAAAATTAATTTACTACTTAGAAATTATGTATGATTTTTATCAGTTATTACAGCCTTTTTTTTTCATTTGCACTTCATATTAGTTCAGTATTTAACATTAAATAACCTCGATATTATTTAAGTTACAATATACTTTTGTCAATTCAAAACATTTTGATTATGATAAATTCAGATGTAATTATTATTATCGATTAAATAAATGCATAAAAGTTAAAATTATATTATTGTCGAATTTGTCGGTTTGTATTTCATAATTCACACATTTTTATAAAAAATTTCTTGTTCCATTCAAACTGATCTCCGATATTTCGGCGACATTTTTAGTACATGAGAAAGGTATTTTTAACTAATCTTCACAGGAAAATAAAAAGAAAAATAAAACATCTGTTAAACTATTCTTGTTTTCTTTTTTAAATGAAAACAAGCATAGATTATCTTGGTTTGAAAAATTAATATTACATAGTTTTCATTTGCACTTCATATTAGTTCAGTATTTAGCATTAAATTAACTCGATATTATTTAAGTTATAATATACTTTTGTCAATTCAAAACATTTTGATTATGATAAATTCAGATGCAATTATTATGATCGATTAAATATACTAACAATAAAGGTACATAGTAAGTTAAGTAGCATTAATATTTCAAAAATTTATTTAAATACATAAAAAAAATTTAAAGTATTTAAATAGTGATTTTTGTTAGTGCTATGTTGGCTAATTATTGTGTTATTATTTTCAAGTATGGCAGAAGAAATTGATAATGTATTCGAGAATGACCAGATGTACATCCGGTATAAAACCGACCGACACGAATCGGTGTGTGCGCAAGGAACGCATCACCTATAAAAAGCCGAACATTTTCAAAACCGGTCGACATGAATCGGTGTGTGTGCAAGGAACACATCGTCTGCAAAAGTAGACCATTTTCAAACCGGTCTACAAAAATCGGTGTGTGTGCAAGTAGACTTATATAGACGATAACTTTCCAATTTTGAACATTGATCATATTACAAGAAAAGACCACTCCTTACAAAACAAGTGCACTCCAAACCTCCACACCACATCCAGTAGCATAGCTGCAAGTTTTGGTGTTCTTCTTTCACAAGTTACACAGGGTACATAAACCTAAATAATAATAAACTTAAGGAAAAAACATTTTATTAGTAACATAATCTGTCATTTCACATCTTTGATCTTTGTGATAGATTGTGAAATCGTGTGCCCGCCACAAGTCTTTATTCATGTATAGGCTATTTACCAACAAAAGTCGAAAAATACGAATTAATTACATTAGTAGTTATCATACACAACATTATGTACATTTTAAGTAGATCAGTTAGTGCTGCTGCTCATCTTAGTCACAAAACTGTTTTCCAGCATGTCTGATTTTGCTATTAGCTATGCCACTGACCACTTGAAAATTTTATGTACTATGGTAGATTAAATATGAATTAGGTTCAAATGCATCCATATAATTGTGTCTCGAATCCATGACCCCTAGACCTGTGCATACTCAGAAAACCTTGCCCTTGTGTAATGACCACTTGAAGCTGTACTCTAGTTATATGAAAGTACCATGGCTTTGTTGGAAGTAAAGGATTTTTACAAACTGTAAATATCCTACATCTGTTCATGAATGGAAACTAGGCTCAAACAGCAAAGGCACTGTTTGGGCCTATCTTACCAGACATTTATAGTTTAACACGCGAGTAATCATAATGAAAGAACATTACTTTCATCTAGAATTTAATAAGTACTTAGAAGAAATAATCAACAAACACAGAGATTTAAACCTTCCTGAAATAAAATAAATTTTTAACCTTTCTATGCATTAGATTCATAAAAAAACAGCCTTTGTTAAACAAGTAGAAAAGTTTTTGATACAGCTTCAAAAAGTACTTTGAATAAGAATTTTTCAATTCCACATGAAAAAGTTTTACACACACAGAAAACTTTCACTATTTAAAACTTTTTTCCTATCGCAATTTTTTTTCTATTGAATATTTAAAGAACTATTTACAGTAAAGAAATATTTCTTTGAATATTCTTCATACACAAATATGACACATATCTGGATATTTTTTTAGCTGCAACATTTAGAATATTCAGTCAAAATTTAACTTCTAATGCAAAATCTCATCAATAGGTACCGGTCTTATTAAGCTTTGTTACAAACAACAAATGAAATACATATAATAAAATAATAAATATTGTAATAATTTATAGTGAAATTCAACATAATATAAATAACTGTTACAAATATTTCAATGTAAATTTATTTCTTTGATCTTTATCTATTTTATGTTAAATTACATGAATGTGTTTAGTATATATATATATATATATGCTAATAATAACAACTCAACAATATGTATATATTGTTGAGGTGATGTTGGGATGTGGGTACATTTCTGGTGATTGGGTGCCCGAAGCTTTCTTGGGAAGCTCAAGGTCTTAAAGCGAAACTGCTCAAGATACGAGGAAGCTGATATTATTATCGTGTGTTTAGTCTTAAAAATTCCGAGTCGTATTCAACGATTCGGCTGATATATAAAAATAAATACTTTATTAAAAACATTAAAGTCAACTCGACTAAAGTTAAATTAAAAATCATTTGCAGCATTTCAATTACACCTAATCTTAATAAATTTAGACCTTTTGCCTAAAAGTGATGCCTATTAATAAACAAATAGCGTGTAGCAAAAGATATGGGGAGTTTAAGAAAATCAACAAGCCAGCAGCTGTTGAGCTTTATCGCTCATATTTATAACGATATCTAATTTGCATAAACCTGAAAGTGAATCGATGCTGCTGCAAACGCTTCGTGATTTGAATCAGTGAGAACCATCACATCTGATCTGGGTTTTAAAAATTCGGACCCTGATATTTTAAGATCATGTTTCCTAATAGAAACTTTCTGAAAGTTCGATTCCTAGCTGGAATGTAAAAATACTCTGAAATTCAGTTTCAAAGTTCATCAAGCAGGGCACAGTGGACCCAGGGCTACAATGGACCACCCCCTATTATTTATGTTTTTGAATGTTTCATATTTTGGCACGTAGATGCCAGGTCTGTAGTGCTGAAAAGAACTTTAAAACCATGTGCTTCACTGACAATTAAGCCATGTTATTCTTGACTGGTGATTTGTAGTAGCTGAAAGTAAATATTTCAGTTAAGCATTTCTGGATTAAAGAACTGTGATTCAGAAAATATCACTCAACACAATAAAAAGGTGAAAAATATATTATATTTAATGCAGCTAAAATAACTGAATATATAATTTCTTATTTTTTTTTGTCATAGTTTCACATGGGGTACAATGGACACCAGAAACTGGTGTACAATGGACCATAGTCTATTCCTAGTTCTGTATCCCATATGCTTTTGAAAGTCGGACATTATGTAAGAATAAGCAAATTCTTTTATTTGAATGAGTTAATTAACCATTGAATCATGTAGTTTACACATTTTCTAAGTGTAATCTATGTATTAACCTTAATTAGGCACCGAAGAATAGTAAACAAGATTTTATGTTATTTATTTGAGATTTTTCTTGCTTATATTTTATAAACATTCAGTAAATTTTCAATTCCTATATTATAGCTATATTAAGGGGAAATTAAACAAAATAGTATGATTCTTTACAAAAAATAATGCTACTATTAGTTTGTATCTATGGATAGTATACATAAATTAAGTTTTAAGTGATATAAAATTAATTAAAAAAGAGTCTAATACTGTTACATAAAAGCATTTCCACAGATGACCAATCTCTTGTAAATGTTCAAGATATTGTGATGAGTCCTCTGGAAGCTACAATTTCACTAGAAAACGGGAAACTTTCAGTAACATAAAATTTTTTTAATGTGTCGTTTGCCAACTTTAATATTCGTTAATCTTGCATTATATGTATGAACTGAAGCCATGAATAAACAAATATGAAACACTTTATATTTTGTGTTATTAAAAAATGTACTGTATTAATATATTTTTTAAAATTTACTGGTGGGCTATCCCCTGGGGAACAATGACTCACTTTATCACTAAAAAATAAATTTTACACTAAAAAATAGAAGTTACTAAAAAATAAATTTTTTAAAAGTATAAATAATTATTGATTTAGAGTGAGTGTAATATAAACATTAATATGTAGATAATATGTATGCATTTTTTCAAGCAAAAAAAAATTCAGTACTTTGAGAGTAAACATTCAAAATTTGCAAAAGTGGTCTATTGTACCCCGGTCTCCTCTATTTGAATTTGTGACTGTAAGAGAGACTTGTAAAGACCTAACAGTAAACTAAATTATTTTATAAAAAGAACCCATATCATCATTTGCACCTCCTTTGTTTCAATGAAATTATGGTACAGAGCATAAAAATACATATTCTTTGAGGTTTGATGAGAAAATCTTCGACAAGTAATTACCTTCCCCAAGGGAAAATTTACATATCCTGACAAAAATAAAGCAATAAGTTTTAACATATGACCCTTAGCAAAATAAGACAAGGAAAAATTAATTTTTTTTAAAATTATTTTTGGAAATTACAGTAAAATTTATGGATAAATGAACTCTATAATCAGTAAAATTCTGAAAGAGAAGGTACACAAAATTCTCATTCAACATTTCCAAGTCTTTTGTAAAATTTATGCACTACAAATCTAATTAAACCTTAAAATAGAGGGTAAACTTTTCCATTTCATTATTTTACGTATGAGTACCTTGTAATTAAAACCACAATTATAACATCCATTCTTAGATAAATTTTGAAGTTGAAAAAGTTAAATTTTTAACTGTTAAAAGTAGATAATAAAATGGGTGTTTTCTTATATTTATGCCATTTTATAGCATACTAGCAGTACTTGCACAGCGTTGTCCGTGGAATCAGGACTGCAACAAAATGAAAAAAAAAAGAAAGAAATGCCCACAATGACACGAAAAAGTTCAGAAAACAAAATCAAAACAAAAGATACACATTATTGATTTTCCCGCTTATTTTTCTTCACGATAATGGCATTTGAACGGTAGGAAAAAAGTACAGAGTATGTTAATAAAATATTAAAAAATTTCAACATGAAAATCATTATAAAAAAAAAGGCCAGAATGACAGACACAGACATTTCCTTTTATAAGTTTAGATTTATCATTGTCATAATTTTACTTTGATATTATTTCGTTTTTTTTTTTATAATGAAATGAACTTAATTTTTTTTAAAAAACATACTTTCACATCTAGATTATAATCATGCTTTGAGCAGGAATGGCACTAGAGTTTGCCCGACGGGGGGCAGGGAGCACGATCTGCTGTACGGGGGACGAGTGTAATGAAATTGGTCTCAAATTTTTGCTAGAGTTGAATACCCCGTACAAAAATTTTCCCCGACAGGGGGGCCTGCACCCACCCACCCCGGCTTTGAGGTACAGTATGCATAATGTGTATTTTTAATCAAAAATAAAAATATTACGTATCTGTAAAATTTGCTTTATTTCTGCATTGGCATTTCATAATTTCACGATTTCAAGTCAGAACGTTCAGGTATTGCTTGCTTTACGACTGCGTCCAGCGAAATGATTTCTAATTATTCCGTGCGAAATGTAAAAAGGGAATAAATCACAACTGTTTTTTTCCCGCCAGATGGCGTAGCCAGGGCGAAACCGTGACCTTCAGGGTTTATCTCGTAGGTCATGGCGAAACGGCATGGTTCTTCACTGACGGCATTCGAGAAAAATTCTCCGATCCTATCACGAAATAAATTAATTTTAAATTGGAGAAATAAAATATTTTAACCGTTCTTATTTTAAATCGGAGAAAAATAATTTATTTACTACTTTAAAAAATTTGAAAATGATATCTGTATTAGAACGTCGGATACAAGAGTTTTAAGATTTGCGGATAATTTTATTTTTTTTAAGTGACTATTTTTTAAAATATTACCAAAATTCAGTAAATTAAGTTAGACATTCAAAACAAACTTCTTTAGAACTGAAATCGTTTGCTCTTTCTGATGGTGTATCTATTTTTTTCGTTTAATTATTAGTTCGAAAAATCATCCAAAACAACACAAAACACATTTTAAAAAATTCTAGATAAAATTTTAAAATTCCTGCTTCGATGTGCATTGAGTCACCATTATGACTACCTGTGTGCCAAATTTCATGGCTGTAAGTACGATAGATTCGTCTGGGTAACACACACACAAACATTGACTTTTATAAGTATAGATATCTTTCGTCTCAAACTGCAATGAGAGCAAAAAACAAAAGTTAACTCAAAAATATGTTTGATGATATAAAATATAATATTTCAAGTATCGAGTGACACTAAACAACAATTTTAATTTAATTTACAAAACGATAACATTAGAAAAAAGTTGTATTGAAAGTTAATGGAAACATATCAGATCAATAGCTTTCATTAACAGAATTTAGACTTATTTGCTATATAAGTTTCATTAAAAAATGTAGGATCAAACAGAACAACAAAAGATGAAATGAAGCTGGAAATCTAACTATCTAAAGAATGCAGAAAAAAATCATTGGCATTAATGTCACATTTGTTAAGTAGGGGAGACTGGGGATGTTTGACCGACTTTTGAAAAAACTGTCTCCCATTTTCTTTAAAAACAAGATTGAAATATAGTTTTTTCACCATTTTATAACTCATATTATGGGGCATATTCCCACGCTATTATAATTTATAAAATATTTAAAATAACATTTTTTGTAAAGATTTTCCAAAATAGTAAAAACTGGGTCAAGGGAGGTTTGACCCACTTATTAAAAACAAATTAAAACAATGTCTAAAAATTAATAATGACACATTAACTACTTAATTAACTATTCCTCTTTATAGCATACAATTCAGAATTAGTTTATTTCGTCAACAGCATATAAACTGCATTCTGTGAAAGTTTTTGTAATCATCAAAGTCAAATTTAATTTTCAAAACGACTCTTTCGATTTTACCACATTTGTTTTAATTAAAGTCCATTGGTCTACCCAGACTTAAGGGCTTCACAAAGATAATTCTTTATGCCTGTGTATAAATTCTTTCAACCAGTCATAGCTAGCAGATTTGTTTGCAGACTGTCTTTGGAGTTAATCCATAATGTAAATTGGAAGCAAGCTGTAAATATTCCTCAGTTTCCCCTATATCAAGGAATACTTGAAAGAAGACATGATTAGCTTTAAATTATATATTTCCATCTTCAAAGCCTTTATATTTATCCATATACCTCTTCCTAAAGTTTTTTTTATCAATTTAATCCTCAACCAACGCTTTAACATTTTTATCTTTTTAAATTTTGATGGACAGAATAGCAGCTTTAATTAACGTTGGGAATACCTTTCTTTTTTTTAATTTTATTCTGACTTATAGAAAAACGGCATAAAAATAAACAAAAAACATTGTTTATTATCTTCCTTATTTTTTTATTAATGCTACTGAAGTGTTAATGAGGCACAGGGATGAAGAGATATTTAGAAATTCAGTAACTGCTAATGTAGCATTTTTTTTTTTTTTTTCCTCTTCATTGTTCAAGATTTTAATGCCTATTTGCCTAATAATATCCAAAATATAATAGAATAAACAGTAGCATATATGAATAGTACAATATTGCTTTCATGAAAATTTTATATGCTTTGAGCATTTTAGGCACAGAATTTTCCAACTAAGATATAAATCTTGCAAACATAGAAATAATTAATTTTAAATTAATTTAGAAATATGTAATATGCTAGCTTTAACCTTAAATTAAAAATGTTTAGCCATTTAAAATTATAAAATGAGGAAGTTTGGCACGGGTCAAACCTCCCATACTTTGCTATGGGTCAAACATCCCCTTGCAGCCATTTTATTAAAAATGCAAAAGAGCACATATTAATAACTATTATTATTTCTATTTAAGTGGATAGTCTTTCAGAGCATTATTTAAGGTAGCTTTATAAACCAAAATATTTTTATAAATTTAACATATAATTAGCACAGGTTCTTACAAATGAAAAATCAAAAATTTACTTTTCTAAGCAAGAAATATGAAAAAGGAAATAGCTGTTTTTTCTGCAAATGTCTTAAAACTTTAGTATGGTATGCAGTTGATGATTATTGAGCTGCCATCTGATATTTAATCTTCGAAATCAGTTTTTTTTTTTTTTTTTTTTAAAGTTTAAGAGGGTGGGGTCAAACCTCCCTTATGGTCAAACAACCTCAGTCTCTCCTACTAGCATGGTGAGAAAAAACAATAAATGGAAATGCACACATAACAGAATGGCAAACAAATTTCAACAGAAGTTGAAAAATAAATATAAATACCTGAAAAAAATTTTACTCACACTATTTTTTCCTCATGAAATATAATCTCTCAAAAAAGTAGCAAACATATTATTCACATTGCATCTCTTTTATTTTGTTTCCTATACCTAGAAACAAAAGCAAATAATGAAATTGTTTTGTCACGTTGTTTAAGAACTTAATATTAAAAGAAATTTCTTCATCTATTAAGCATCTAAACATGATATTCAAGTTATCTGAATATGAAAAATAACATTTAAGCCTTTCTTTACTAAAAAGCAAAGAAAACTAAAAGGGGTGGGAGAATACCAGTCATTTTAAAAAATGCTGTCGTTTTGTTTTCAAGCAAAGTAACCAACAATATTTTTGCTATCATTCAAGCATAAATGAAAGATAAAATGAGTTATAAATTTTTGAAATTTATGTTTTAAAGACAAAACATGTTGAATATTTTTCAATAACAATACATTTTCATTGTAGTCAATAATAGTTTAATGCCTTTTAAAAGCAACATTCTCAATTTATGAATTCAATATATTTTCAGTCAAGAATTATTATTCTACTCTGAGAAATAAACCCCATAGTTGGTTGATCACTTATAAAAGCAAGCATTAAATTATTAGAAAGACAAAAAGGTAGATAGGAGAAAATGATTTCAATCCTAAAGGCAAATTAAGTAAACACATTACAACTGGCATGACTTGTATTTGTAGCTTTGAATATATATATATAATTCTCATGATATAAATTTAATTTAAAATATAAGTGAAATACATACAAGGCCCTTTTAATGTTTATATTGGGGTTATAGATTTTATTATCTCTGCTGTCACTTTTACCGGTCAAAATAAATAAATAAAATCCCCATTAATCTCAAACAAATAAAACATGAGTATAATAAGAATATTGTTTCAACTTATAAATTTTCAATAACCTATATATGCAACAACTTTCTAATGCTTTAAATATATAAGGTAAATAGAGAAAATATCTGATAAAATACAATATATATTTTAGTTTTTCTCCTGTATCTTTTGAATTTACAAATGAAGCAAATAAATAAATAAAATAAAATTTTGGGGGATATTAGGGACTTGACTTGAATTTGTGTTACAGGATTTGAAGCAACAAATGCTATTATCCTTTACCTCCAATTAGATGCAGTGCTAATCATTCCAAGAAAAGTGAGCAGGTAGTTTCATAGCAAAGGGGATATTAGGGAACGTCAGGATGATCGCCAAGTAGTAAACAAAGCGAGCGATAGCTCACTAATGATGAGTCGTTCACTCCAGAACGAATCAAGGATCCGGATCCTCAAAAGGAAAGATGGATCCGATTCCAACCAAAAGGAACGAATTTCCGAATCCGATTCGTGATGAATCCGCAGAATCGGATTCACTCTGATTCCGCGGATTCGGAATTATTGATTCCGATTCAGAATCACTGATTCGGATCCATAATTTTGGAAGAGGATTTGTTTCTTTCTGGAATGAACGATACGTCATTTGGGATCATGGATGATGCAGATAGTTTCTTTGCGAGGAGCAAGAGAGGATGGTAAGATTCGGTTGATGCTGTGCATACAGATAGATTTATGAGGTTGTTTACAAAGGAACCAATAGAATAGTTGGTTTGACCAACAATTCTTTTGATATTGCTTGAGAAGTAAAAGAGTTGCTAGTAAAAAAAGATGCAAGTAAAAAGAATTTATAGTAATTATAATTAAAAATAATTATAATTTTTTGTTCTTAACTCAAGATTTCAATATCAAAAATAGTTTCCTTAGTTGAATCTCGGTACATTGAAATTAATAGATTTGATAAATACTATTTAAGAGAAAAATTTGAGTCTGTACTTTTTTCAAACAGTCAAGAATTTTTGGTATAAAAGTTTAAGATAAGTCAACAAATAGGCACGCATTTAAAAAATTATTAAGAAATAATATTTGTCCATGTGTGAGTAATTTAAAGAATTACTCACACATACGTCGAATTTTTTTATATACCTTTTGGTTTTGAACACTTCATTTAAGTATGCCGTCCTCAGCACACGCTTACGTGGCGAGGTCGGTAGAACGCCCTGTTTCGAATCCTGCTGACATGGGTTCGAGTCGCGGGCAGGCATTGTCGTTGCAAGACAAAAGTTTTGAAAATTTTAATTTCGGATATTTTCTTTATAAAGTTATTTCATAATATTGTCGCGTAGATAAAGTTAGCGTGGATAATCGATTGGATGAATCGAATGAAGACAAAGCTCGCTAATCTCAACTCGAGACTTTATTTGCAGCACTAAATATTACATCTGCTTATATACAGTTGGCGAAACAGTTAATAATACAGTTACAGTTAATAAGCATAATTAAGGGGTAATTTACTTATAAGAAATTTACATAACTGCTATTTTGCATATAAATTAAATAATCGAAATAATAATTGAAAACATAAAAGTCCAAGGATTCGAACCCGAGTCTTTTGGCATCGCAGAGCAGCGCTCTAACCATTCGAAGACCGTGACATTTCTCCCTCCTTAAGAGGAGTCAGCGTCCCGCTGTAATCTGGTCTGGCTCCTTGAGACAGGTCTCCTAGGAATCCTGTGCGCTCCTGCGTCATCTAGTTGTTTCTTTGGATCACAGTAGGGTTTCAACCTCAGGACGTGGACTATGTCTTTTTTACTTTGTCGTCTGCTATTCACTTCTATACTTTGTACTTCGTATGTTACGTCAGATAGACGTCGAGTTATTCTGTAAGGACCGAAGTAGCGTCTAAGGAGCTTCGGAAAGTCCCACTTTTCATACTAGGGTAAATACCCAAACTAAGTCGCCAACATTGTAATTGACTGGTCGGTGCCTCTCGTCATACCGTCGCTTATCCGCTGCTTGAGCGTCCAGGATGTGTAGTTTCGAAAGCTGCCTAGCTTCCTCAGCCCTAGTGATCAGCTGTTGTTCATAATTATCGGCATAATTTTCTGTGTCATGTGGAAGAATTACGTCGAGAGGAGTCTCAATATCTCTGCCATGTACGAGAAAGAATAGGCTAAATCCGGTGGTGTCTTGTTTTGCTGAATTATAGGCGAAAGTCACAAAGGGTAGGATGGTATCCCAATTTCTTTGTTCGACATTTACGTACATGGACAGCATATCTGCCAATGTTTTGTTGAACCTTTCTGTTAAGCCATTCGTTTGTGGATGGTAGGCAGTTGTTAGAAGATGAGACGTCTGGCACAATTGATGATGTCTTTTACAAGATTGGATAAGAAAGAACGTCCTCGATCACTTATCATTTCTCTAGGGGCACCGTGCTTCAGTATGATTTCTTCAACTAAAAAGTTAGCAATTTCGGTTGCTTCAGCAGTTAATACCCACGACGGCCCCACCTACCCAAAAAGGGTGTAATGTAAGGCTTCAGCAGTTGGTAACGCTTTAGTAACTGTAAATATTATCAAATAACACTGGACAACAAAAAAAAATTTTCATGTTGCTTGAGAAAGAAAGGGCTATACCTATGTATTTTTGTGCCCTGATTTCAAATCTGTTAACCGTTTTCTTCAATCACCCATAGTTTTTGAGCAACGTAGTAACTCTTATTATATACATTAGGAAATCATATTCAACTTGCAATATTTACACAGGCATATTAAAATGTTACAAACCTTCACTTTCTTGTGTACTTAGCCTGTTGACTGTGCTTGGCTTGAGGAATATCCATTTTCAATGTCCAAAAATAGTCGGCTAACATTTTGGGATTCCATTTCCCTTGTAACGAGCTCCCATATTCGAGATATCCTGATGGAACCGTTCGCCATGCTCGTCGCTTACTGGTCCCAGGTTTTCAGGGTAGAATTCTAAGTGAGAGTGCAAGAAATGGATTTTCAACGATATGTTGCATCCCATGGTTTTGTAGGCCTTTAAGCAAGTTATTGACGATTTGCCTTAGTTTTCCGCTTTGTGATTTTCGAAGAAGTTTTCTTCTAACTCCTTAAACAATGTTCATGCTGTGGCTTCCTTCTTAGTCAGTTTACTCTCAAACACCGGATCCTTCATTAGTTGTCTAAATTGAGGCCCAACAAATATGACTTCCTTAATTTTTGTTTCATTAACTTTTGGAAACTTCAGACTTAAGTACTGAAATCCACTTCCTCCACAGTCCATCGCTTTAACAAAATTCTTCATCAACCCTAATTTGATGTGCAATGGAGGCAAGAGATTTTTTTCTGAGGCAACTAGTGGTTCGTTCTCTTCATTCTTCACACTTGGTATGAGGAACTGTCGCTTGGTAGTAGTGCTTTTTTTCTGTCCCTGCTGTCCCACTGGCACAGAAAGCAAACAAATTTCGTATAGCTTGCTTGCAATACAACTAAGACGGCAATCACTTTCAAATCGGCGCATATATGCCAAGAATGCTTGCTGTACTCAATACTGGACAACATATGCTTCAAGGTTCCGTATGTTTCTTTCATACGAATGGCTACATTCTACATGAATCGAAGGGTGCTTGTTACCATTGTGTAACAGAACTGCTTTTAAGCTGACCTTTGAAGAGTCTATAAACAAACGCCATTCTTGAGGGTTATATTGTAGTTCTAGAGCCTTAAACAACGAGTCAACATCATTACAAAATATCACATCACCATCTTGGCAAAACCTTCCATGTGTTGCCAAACAGAAACATCTGTCCTTACAAAGTGGCTCATGCATTGAATCGTATTTGCGTTGCAGGATTCTCGATCCAAAAACGTCTGTTATAATTTTTGACATACAGCCTTTTTTTTATGAAAATTATAATTGTAAGAGCATTTCAAACCCAAACATTATCTTCTTGGCCGGCAATTAATTTTTTCAGAAAGTATTTTTCACACAAGATCCGACATATTTCAATGTCATTTTCTATGTACTTGTAAGCAATTACGAGTAGTGTTGCTCAAAAACAGTGTGTTATAGAGGTTTTTCGGGATTATATTCGGGTTCAGTGACCATAAAAACACCATTATCAGTCAAGATCTCAAAGACAACAAAAAATATCCTGGCCACGACATTGATTCAAATAAAAGAAAGGGGTGGACAGAGGTTTTAGTGATAGTTCATGTTGCATAAAATTGGAGGGTGATGGACAAATTCTGATTGGGTTTTCGAATTCAGAGCATGAAAGTACATAAGAATTAGCTAAAATCATACGGGCAACAAAATGGTTGTTGTCCAGTGTAATTGCTACAAACAATGATCCACCGGTTCCCGTTTCGTGTAATCGGAAAACGTCCAAGAAGATCTACTCCAATTTTATTAAATGGTATATCAGGGGATTTAATAGGATGGAGTTGTCCTGATGGAAGTTGAGGTGGAGATTTTCGTCTTTGGCATTCTCTGCAATGCGACACATATCGGCGTACGCTCCCATACAATACTGATCCTAGCCAACAGTACTTCCTCCTTATTCGGTCGTACGTTTTGGCAAATCCGAGATGACCGGAAGTTAGAGCATCATGAAGACTCTTCAAGACATCACGGCGGAGTTGTTTTGGTACCACCAAAAGCCATTGTTATCTCATAGGATCATAGTTTCTTTTGTACAGCACATTGTTTCTCATCTGATAACTTTGGTAACCGTCATCTTTCTCGAGAGTTCTAATTATAGACTTCAAGTGTTTATCTTTTAGCTGCTCTTTTCTATAATCTGTGATAGCGGCAAGGGAAATAATTTCATCACAGTTCTCGACTACTGGTTCGAAAAGAGGTTTTCTTGACAATGAATCAGCATCGGAATGTTTACGGCCGCTCTTATAGACGATGTTGATGTCGTACTCCTGCAACCTCAAAGCTCAGCTTGCAAGTCTTCCAGAGGGATCCTTGAAATTGACTAGCCAGCACAAAGAATGGCGATCCGTTACTACGGTGAAGGGTCTTCAGAAGAGATACGGTCTAAATTTACTGATAGCCCAGACGACAGCAAGACACTCCTTCTCGGTTATAGAGTAGTTCTTTTCGGCAGCTGTCAGAGACCTGGATGCGTAGGCTAATGGTCTTTCTTTACCATCTTGGACCTGTACTAATACTGCGCCAATGCCATATCCGCTAGCGTCCGAGTGTATCTTCGTTTGTGCGTTTGGAAAGAAATGCCCCAAAACAGGGCCACTGGTCAGTAACTTCTTGAGAGTTAAGAAAGATTCCTTTTGCGGCGTTCCCCATGAAAACTTTGCATTTTTTTCAATAAATCATGCTAGGGCTTTGTGATATCGGCAGAGTTTTTGATAAACCTCCGGTAATACGAGCACAGGCCCAGAAAACTTCGGACATTCGAGACATTTTCTGGAACAGGAAATTTTGTTACGGCAGCTGTCTTTTGAGGATCTGGATAGATTCCATGTTCATCAACTAGATGTCCCAATATCGTAAGTCTCTTCTTGCCGAAAGAGCATTTGTTGGAATTTAGCGTTAGAACTGCCTCTTTGGATACATTTCAAAACCTTCCTCAAACGAAGTTTGTGTTCTTGGAAATTCGGTGCATACACAATTATGTCATCGAGATAAGCAAAAACAGATATTCCACTTGAGACCTCGTAGTACCGTGTCCATCATCCGCTCAAATGTAGCTGGGGCACTGCATAATCCAAATGGCATGACTTTAAATTCATAAAGGCCATATGACGTCACAAATGCAGTCTTTTTCCCTGTCTTTGTCGTCAACTTCTATTTGCCAGTAGCCTGACTTGAAATACATCATGGAGAAAATTTTTGCACTAGCTAGGTAGTCTAAAGCGTCATTGATGCGTGGCAGCGGATAAACCTCTTTCTTGGTGATTTTGTTCAGTCTTCTATAATCGACACAAAAGAGCCATTCACCATTCTTCTTTTTCACAAGCACGACTGGAGATGACCATGGGCTGTCTGATGGCTGTATTACATCTTCTTTCAGCATCCGTTGTACTTCATTTTCAATCGCACGTCTGTGAGTGGCTGTGTACGGTAAGGTCTCTGCTTTATTGGAACGTTGTCACTTGTTTCAATCCTGTGCTTCACAGCATTGCATCTGGGTTTTCTCGATTTTTTGTTAATGTCAAAAATGTCACCAAATTCTTCTAATAAATGCAGTGGTTCTTCTTTCTCAAAACTCCTTTTAATTTTTCTCGAGTTATTCTGAACTTGGTCTTGTGTTCTCTGGTCTGAACTCATTTTTAAGAGAAAGCGATACATGTTTACAGTTAACAAACAACTATTTAGATTTACGTATCATCAATAAATTATTCTAACAAAACACAAAAAGCCCTTACACTGTCGTAAAGTAAGTAGGAATATATGTTATTAACTAGCTGATAACCTGGCGTTACTCGGAATCCATATTTTTTTTCATATCATCACAAAATATTAATAAAAATATGTTCTGCAAAATATAACATCAAAAAACAAAAAGTGAGAAAAATACAAGAAAATGATTTTCGATGTTTAATAATTAAAACAGCTGTAGCATAGTATTGCGTCCCGCGCATTGTTTGCAAAACAAAGGCGCTTCCGAAAATTAAAAAAAAAGAATGCTAAAAATCAGGAACGTTACCCAAAAGCTTTAAATTACTCTTATTAGAATGGGGAAATTTTGCCTTTTACACTGAAACAATAATCACGTTTCTAGGATGAGAATACATGCAAAAAATATGCCAAACATGCCTGAATTTAAAACATAAAATTAGATAAATAAAAAATATAATTCGAATTTAAAAATATATTACGGCGTTAGCTCCCTTTTGTGCTAATGTATGAATGTGCCAAGTTTAGTTCCGGCCAGTCCAACCGTCTGGGAGTGTTTAAAGAAAAAAAAATAGATACTACAAAAAAAATTGCTCTTTTATATATATAAATATCCTGACAGAGTAAATTTGTTTGGCTACAATTTATTATAACAATTTCATTAAAATAATTTAAAGATACGAATAGGGTATTTTTTTCTTCTTTTTTTTATTGTTGCCCAAAAGTTGGCCTAGATTGGACTATTTAAATTAATGCGATTATTTATCTTGAGCTACAGGAATAGCTCATAGAGCAGATATCGCCAGTAGTACTCATAAATTTGAAGTGGAACAAGTCAAAGGAAAAAAGAAACCTTAATTGGACCGATGACACAGTTTGTTAAGCTATTTTTTTTTCCTACTTTAAAACGTATTTTCATAAAAAAAATAATAACTTTTTCTGAACATAAATACAAAAAAATTGTACTACTTCTTTTTCATGTCTTTCGTCTTACTTCTCTACCACTGCACATTAAAAAAATATCAATGTAGTTCAAATTCGGCGTTTCTCCCCTATTTTAAATCATTTAATTTATTTGTCTCCTAGTTAATACTTATATGTTTAATTAAATTTTGTTGTTTTTGTGATTTTCCCCCCAAAATTTTAATAACTTCTGGAAAAAAAATTATGGTTCGGCGGGTATTAAAAATTATTTGGTCCAGTCTGTATTTTTTCAAGGATCAACTAGACTTAAAATTTGGATGTTGTCATTTTAATTAAAAATAAAGTTGCAGACGATACGAGAGTTTTGTTTATTATAATGGTCTACATGCAAATAATTTTAGCATTAAAATACTATATAATTTTTTTAAAATGTTTATTTATGCGCGCGTTGCCATTACATCGGCTTATTATCAAATCCACTAAAGTTAAACATGAAAATATTTTCATCTCGAGAAACGGCGGATATATCAGATAATTTGGAATAAATGACTCTGCATTCTACCTATAACATTTTTCATATTTCATGAAAATTGGATCATTAGCTTAGCAGCAAAGTGGAATACGTATACATACAGATATGTAGTTTATTAAATAACGCAATGGTTAATCATGGCGTCAGAAAATCTGATATTATTTTGTATATGACAGGGAAACAGAATATAAACCCATAAAAAATTTTCGAGTTAGAAATTATATGAGGATGAATTTAATAAATTAAATATATTTTTATATTTCATTTAACCTCCAAATATAAACTCCATTTCTAACAGCTGTAGCATTTTATAATTATGATACTTTTAGGACAGAAACAAGGAAATTTTAAATTACATTTAAATTCCTGTCTTGAGTTTTTAGTATAAAATATTTCAAATGATAAATAAATTTAATTACAGAGTTTTAATGAAGCCATTTACACTAAGTTAAGCGATTATCATGTAATTTACCGGATAATTTTACCAAATCTGTTAAATGCCTGAAATATTTATGTAGGAAAGGTGTCTAGGGGATAAAGGTTCTAATTTGATGCAAAATCACATTACTTCGTTCCAGTTACATTCCTTGTACTTGTAGGCTCTGCTTTATCACCCTAAGCATTTGGAGATTGATTAAATGAAACACAGATTCAACAGTCACACCGAGTACCTCAGGGAAATATGGCCAAGCGAGAGAATATAACGAACTCTTATTCTCCGTCTTTGACAAACTGCAGTGCAGATTCTCAACCAAGTGGTTCAGAGTTCAGTACAGTCCAAGAATTTAAAGTACACTTCAAGTACTGTACTGGTGGCTCTCCGTCTGACTGTTAATTGGTGCTCCAAAATTGCAGAAATAAGGAGACCTTCATTCTAGCAGAGATCTACTGGAAGATAGGATGGAACTCAAAGAACAGAGAGACGATCCATCGACAAGAGGCAAAAGAAAAAAATAGTCTGAAAGCACTAAGGAGAATGAATAAGGAACCCTGTAGTACGGAATGCCCCTAGTTTGAAGAGGTGATCTATGGATGGTCACAGACACAATTTGGGACGGGTTGGAAATTAAGGCCCTAGAAGTTTTATGATCTTATAGAATTAGTTAAATAGCAGACAAAGTAGATTTAGAAAAGTAAGTACATGAGGTCCTAAGACTAACGAATCTATCGTGATCTAGAAATGTACTCACTCATGGATAAATGTTGTTTTTTTTATGAAGCTTTCTCATTTTCTTTAGAACACAGTGTTAAAGATAGTGTCTTGGCTTTCTTTATTATCAACTCTTTTCAGAGAATTTATTCTCTTCCATGCTTAAATTGTATAATAAATTTTTATCTTTCTTTAACTGCTATTAATTCTTTGAAATTGTTAATGGCCATATCTATTATTGTATGTTATTAAAACTACTGGGGTCAGTGAACCAGATTTGGCTGAACTTGTAAGAACTAATCTTTGAATTTTTGTTCATTTAAAGAATTGTAAGAGATGGGTACCACTAATAAAATCTTCTGTTTTTATGAAAGTGAGTCACGTCATGCGTGGGAATTAAATCAGTTCGATGTTGATTTTTCGGACAGTCGATTTATAATTTAGGCTCTCCGTTTTCAGGGAAAGTAAATTATGAATTATTACCAATTTGCATCTCGAGGTGAACTTGCTCTTATGTTTATTGTTTTAACCCCTTTGAATAGTTAAATGTTTTAATTGTGTTTAAATAATAAATTAGTTAGTTTTTAACTCTCATTTTCATTTTGCGTGAT
>BGPR01002588.1:16479-35143 GCA_013235015.1 Araneus ventricosus | reverse complement strand
CTCAGAATAACTTTCCTAAAGCCTGAATAGTTAATATTTTATAAACATGTATCTCTCACAAATGCAAAAGTATCTATTATTACAAAGATCAGCAACCTGTCAATCAAGCGTACATTGATCGACCGACTGCCACAAAAGCTGCCTATAGAGCTTTCCGCCAAATGATGACATTGATTGAGTAGAGTAACGTCCCCCCCTCCTCCCCTTCCAGCAATCCTCGCCGGTGTGGAGATTTCTTTTCTCCCTCAGGAGGGTAGTGCGAGTTTTCTGTCCTGGGAAGAGAGAGTGGACATCACGACTGCATTTCCTGTTAGCCTGACGTATGAAAGAAGATTACGAGAAAATCTTTGCTTAGAAAGTACGAATTCGTTTCTGGCAGATGATCACACGTGAATTTCATACCACATCAAAATGAATAAGTTCTGATCAAATAAATTTTCCTATAAACATGATAATAGCACATTTTGCATTATATTTTATTATTTAAGATGAAAGTTAATTGCAGTACTATATATTTAATGCAAACTTGTCTGTAGAGATTTGAAATTTCAAATTTTAATCCAATATGTAAATATCTAGGCCCTTATTAAAGATTCTCCTATTTCTATCTAAATGACGATGAAAAAATTGAGAGTGAAGTATTTAAATAATTTTCTTTTAAATGAGTACTAATTTTTTTACGCAAATATCTCATCTTCTCAAATTAATTATGAGATTTTATAATCTTTGGTTAATTTTATTGATTCACCAAAAAAGTTATTATAATAAAATTATTTTTATTCAGTTAAAACGATAAGATGCAAGAATTTTAACAAAATCGCTTCAGTGTCTGTGAACAAGGGACTTAAAGTTCTTGGAAATATATACATGGAAATTATTGTCCTAAATAGTAGTTAAGTTTCTTAGTTTTGTAACCTTTATGAAAACGTTATTATTTTATAGAGTTTGTGAGGGCGCTGTGGAGCAACAAGCGTTGGCACTGTCAGTGTGTGAGAGTAGAGTTAAACAGCGAGTTCCCTGACGCAGGGCAGATGAGGCTCAGCGAGTGTGGCGGACTAGGTTTTAGCCAGTGGATGTTTTTTGCATGCAAAATAATACGTGTTTTGATATTAAACTCATAGCCGAAATGTAACAGGCGGGTGACATTTTATATTTCGTTTCATCCGTTGTAAATATCTCTCATCAGTTGTTGTGCTTTGTCCGTATCCGATGGAAGTTAATAAATAATTGGGATAAAACCATTGGTCTTTATTTGTCTCCATCACTCACATAAAAGAAACCCCCGCAGAACGAGAGTACCACGAGAGTTTTATATATTTGTTTTTTAAAATTATTCTGTATGAAGAGTTCCATTTCAAGTTTCGACAAAATATTATAATTATTAAACTAGGTAAAACAAAATCTTCAAAATTCACTCAATTGTATAAAGACCACACAATTTTTTTTTCGGGGGGGAGATTGTAATAAGATTCCAATTTTTTTTCCTACATTTCGATTAGATTCTCAGATACTGTTGTAAAGTGAGATTCTAAAGTCTAGTCAGAAAATTTATTTTAGGAATTAAGTTAGTTTAATTGTGATCATAACCTGTTTAGATTGATATAATTTCATTGACCTGTGATATATATACTCTTGAACTTCTATAGTTAACTTGTGTATTATAGTGTTAATACCGAAGAATAAACAGATTTACTACAAAAATACTCATTTTCTTTTGTTTCTGTTAATGTTCTAAGACTGGAGGTTGAATGATACCCTAGAAGGTGGCAATAAATGAGTCGGATTTTTTTATATAGCTATAAAACCATCGATCAATTGTATTTTCTTTTTAAAAATTATAATCTATCGATAAATATTCATCTGCTGGTAAATCCCTTCATAAATAAGTTAAGAACACTATTTAGTTTGTTCAATTTGAAAAGAGTTAATTTTACTTTTAAGATAGTCCAAGAAAAACATTTCCGAGATTTCAGAAAAATAGTTTTGATGCTAACTACTTTTATCAATTGTATAGATATTTTTCAACACCAGTCGTATGAAAAGAAGCGTCCATAATTTGTAGAGATACAGTTTGTAACACAAGAAACTTTAATTGTTTGTAACCTGTATAAATCCCAAATTTCAAGACGCAATTAGACAGATGAAACGAAATTTTCAGAAGTTTATTGAATATACATATATAAGTTTTAAAAAAAAATCTCCAAATATTTAATCATAAATATTTTTGTAGAAGTTTTAAAGATAACCCACGAAAATTAAACTAAAAAATATTAATTACTATTTGTAGAAAAACATTTACGGTGTAAATAAAAGATTTAAAAAAATTTGTGTGCAAATGAATGATTTTATGATCAAATATTAACGAATGCACAATAACTCACGTAGCTACTTTGCTTTTGTTTTAACAATTTTTCCACTAGGTGACTCAGGATCCGTAAAATCGCACATTTTAAATCGTTTTGAATTCTCAACTAATCGACTTCTGAATTTTAATCGTCCTCCTGCCGGATTGCTTCCCTCGTTGAGGCCTATAGACAATTTTAAGCTTTCGGGGCCCCTTCCCATTCTAAACTTCCAAACCACAGATATTTTTATTGATTTTATTTAATTTCATGTGCTTTAGCTCTTTCTATAAAAAAATATTATGACAAACTGAAATAACAAACAAAGTTAATTGCAGACTACCCTTTCAAGTATCTAGTTGCTTGTTAAATACTTGCTTAAAAAAAGCAATTTAATAAATGGGAAAATATGAAAAAAAATTATCTCTAATTCAAATATCCTAACACAAAGTCAGAGCTAGTGATTTGTGAGTCAGTCAGTCAACTGCAAAAAAAGGTCACATTGATCAGCAAGTGTATTTTGGAAAGATGAAAAAAAAAATCTAAGATTAATGTTTTAAATTTAAAAGATGTTTGATGGTTCAAGCACATGGTTATTTTAAATTAAACCGAAGCAAAAAATAAATAACCTAAAATTTTGAAAGAAAATTGTCCTTTGGGCTCCCTAGGTTCTTAAGCCTTCAGACAAAGTTCCCCCACTTTGTCTTTATCAAATTGATAATCCTGTTCGGTTCCTGCTGGTGTGGGAACAGAAGCTAAGAGTCGAAAATGGCTCAGGTGCTGTCCTTGTAGTCTGATCGGCTGTGCTGAAAATTATGAGGCTGGGCCATAAATAGCTCCTCGTGTTGCTTCACACAAAACGGGACTTTTCTAAAGCCAAAATAATCTGAATTTGTACTAAAAGTTTTTTACCTTATCTTAAACTATATACCTCCAAAATAAAGTTATTAAAATGATTTTCTATATCACTGGTTAAACGATTGTTCTTAAAAAGAAAAAAAGAAAAAATTTTGAGAAAGATTTGTTGTTTTCCCATTATTAAAATAAATGAAACTAACTTTAGATTTTTTGTTCATGTTAAAAATTGTAAGAGATGGGTAACCATCAATAAAATCGTCTGTATTTATATGAAGTGATCGTCACGTCATGCGGGGGAATTAAATCAGTTCGATGTTGATTTTTCACGCGTCGTTATAATTTAGGCTCTCTCTTTTCTGAGAAAGTGAAATTATGAACCATTTGCATCTTCGAGGTGAACTTGCTCTTATGTTTATTGTTTTAACCCTTGTAAAGTTAAATGTTTTAATTGTGTTTAAATAATAAAGTTAGTTGTTTTTAACTCTCTATTTTCATTTTGCATCAAGGAACCTTATCCCCTAGACACCTTTCCCTACAAATTGGGAGTTCGGGCCCGAGATTGCCATGTTCAAATTTTAACCAGAGCAGTTTTGGTTTACCCTCTCGTCGATTTTAACTTTATGAGTAACCTGAATTTCTTGAACAATGCACGAGATCTTCGCCTGCATCGAAAAGAGATGTATATGATAATTTTCGGCAAATTGAGAGCAACTTCAACGAGCGATACGGAGCAATCCCAGCGAAATCCAGCGACTACTGGAATCCAGCGACCACCAGAATTCCAGCGAACTAAAGACTACTGGAATCCAGCAAAATCCAGAACACCGACGAAGCACTTCGGAATTGCATCGAATTCCGCGTCAGATCCGTATTGCTTTGAATTTCAACGAAGCGAATTTCCCTCACAGTCCTTAAGGTCAACACACCAGCGAGTGCCTCGGAGTTGGCTTCGAATTATGCCTCATCATTCCAGGTCCTGCGTGAGTTGTCATGAATGAAACAAATGATCGCAAAAATACCAATCATTAATACGTCAGAGGTAACGCCGATTTCACCTGTGCTTCAAATTTCTTTTTGAGAAATTTAATTTTACTGGTATAAAATATTTCAAACAATTAAATTGCCTGTCCTGTGGAAATAAAGTAATAGTGCTTTGAGCTAAATGCATTTGAAATGTGTGAAAGTGTTTGAATAAGCGGCACTCAGACATCGTTGACTAGAAGAGCAGATGTGTTATAAAGTATCATGCAACTGAACGAAGTGGCGGTGATTCTGAGGAGGATTCTTGTCCAAACTTTGTTACCATATGTAGAATATGGTCACTCTTTTTTTTTTGTGATTCGATTGAAGATTTTAAAGAGAGCTACACCTACAATAATAAAAATTGGAGGCGAGGAAAAGATTCACAAGTCCTTCGGGTAGTGCACTTACGGAAATATATATATATATATTTTAGGATAACCATCTTTTGTTAAGGATAACTTATAAAACAAATTTCTATTCATTTCATTGTTTTTCGAGGAGAATCATACAGATTTTTTTTTAGTAGCCACGAAAGATTCTTTGAAAACATGTATAAATGAAAGAAATATCTAGTGGATATACAACGATCAATAAGTAAGTTTAAATAAAAAATAATCGTAAGTAAAAGTGGTTTCCTTTTTTTTTTTTTAAAATCTCTTCCTGCATTTATTTGTTGTCCATTTTTGTCAATATTGCATTGTTGCACCCTTCCTTGAAAATATGTACAGCATTCCCGCTTGAAGGTCAGAAAATCTGGTCACTTTAATTTACTTATGTACAGATAAATCGAAAAATAAAAATTATAATTTGATATATTTAAGTGAATAATTAATAAATAAATCGTAAAAGAGAATGCCATTCTTTGTTTAACTCCCGGTTTATTGTATTTATTTGTTTGTATTTGCATTATATATTATTTCTTACAGTTTTTTACAGCCTTTTTTTAGTTTTCACGTAGGGCCAAGGAGAACCAGTTTTGCAGCATTTTTTATCTCCTGGTTTATTGTATTAATTTGTTTGTATTTGCATTATATATCATTTCTTACAGTTTTTTACAGGCTTTGTTTAATTTTCACTTAAGACCGAGACCCAGTTTTGCAGAGACATAAAAGATTCATTGAAAGGTAAAAATTATCTGCTCGTTCTTACTGCGTAGTCATACATTGCAAAGCTATGTATGTATCAATACTCAGGGAGCATTTGTTATTGCGCATCTCGTATTACGCAGGGTTTGCCAGTGAGAGCTGGGCGAAGATAAGCAGCAGGGAACGCTGACTCAGCTTTGGCGAAAATAAACATAAACAAATTGGCGACAACCAGATCATCCAGACGTTCCCTAATCTCCCCCCTCCCCCCAAATGATGTATCGTTCATTCCAGAACGAAACAAATACTCTTTCAAAATTATGGATCCGTATCAGTAATTCTGAATCGGAATCAGTAATTCCGAATCCTCGGAATCAGAGTGAATCCAATTCACGAATCCGATTCTGCGGATTCATCATGAATCCGATTCGGCGGATTCGTTCCTTTTAGCGGATTGGTTTCTTTCGAGGATCCGGATCCTCGGATTTCGTTCCGGAGTGAACGACTCATCACTATGGACAACTTCATCCTAGCCAGAGAGTTACTGTTACTACCGTGTACCTTGTCCGGATTATACATCCCTTATGTCAGCTTTGCCGCTATAAATCCCAAACAAAACCCAAATTCAACTCAACTGAAAATTGCTTATTTTTTTCTATTTGAGACTATTTCTAGAAACGAAAGTAACTACTTTTTCTTTAATAAAAGAATGATATATTTATATAAAGTTCTTTAATACAAATTACTTTAACTTTGTCTTTAGAACTTATTGAGTAGTTTAAAAATATTGTAAAGTGAAATAAAACCCTGTAATAGCATGACTTGGTCTTATCGTTAACTCCTTAACGGTTTTATTTTCTCTATTGTCTAATTAGATGACACTTTCTGTTTTGGGAATGTGTTGGCGTTTTGATTCAATTAAGGGTCCGTAGAACACTTGAGATGTTAATGAGTTACTCTTCATTTTCACTCTTTGTGTCGAATTATAATGTCTTCGAATGGCCTAATTTCAGACTATAAGCGTAAAAATGCTATAATTCGATGCACTAGTGGAGCTTAAAAAGCACAATATACACATGGTAAATGAAATAATTGAGGGTTATTAGTGGAAAAATAAAAAACCATACTTCTGAAGCATCTTGTTTCACGCTCATGTCAATTTTTGTAGTAATATGTCATTGTATGCTTATGCTAAAAGAAATGATAAACTTGAGCAAGACCAGTGGCAAGGAGAAGGGGGAGGTTACAGCTGTATTATTGTATGTATATTAACAGGTTGTTCATTCAAAAGTGACTTGCTTGTTAATTGCATGCCATTGGCAATAGTTTTGCTGCATTTTGTTTGCAAAGTAAAAAAATATCATATTTATGATATAAAACATAATATAAATGCAGTATATAACACTGGTGAATATATAATTGGCATTTGATACTTCGTAAAATTTGGTTGGCATTCACCAATGGCATGAAGTTAATATGAAAGTAACATTTAGAAATAGCATTTATAATATATTAAAGTATTTCAGATTATCACATAAATTGTTTGTATACATTGGGTATGAATAACCAAGTGGGGTACTGTGTCAATGTCCTCAGTGGCCGTCTCAAGAAAGTTGCCATACAGTTGAAAGCATTTCTTCTTTTGATGGTTTAAAAAATTCAGTTCATTTGAATTTAAAAATCCTTTTGCATTATAATTTCCATATTTTTGTAATTAAATATTATTTCACTTTAATTTCAGCATAAATATAGATCACTTTCAACATTCATCCTGTTTAAGCATGTTTAATCAAAGTATCAGGGTTGCTTCAGACAGCATTTGACTCTTGAAGTATTGTTAGTTATGAGAGCTTTTTCTATTAAACTTCCTTTCCTAAAATTAAAAGAAAGAAAAAAAAATCAATTAAAATGAAATAAATATAATTTTAAGTTCTTTTTATCTAATTTAATCCATTGTATTCTTTAGACCATTATTATATTTAATTTTAAAATAATATACAAATCCATATCTCTGAAAATGTCTTGCTACATTTTTTGTTTCATGGTAATTCCTTTAAACTGATGAATATTAACAGGGAAGGGTGAAAACTATGCCCTGGATAGATAATCAATCCCTGATTTACTCTTGTGACATCACTACTTTTATAGATTTTATGAATAAATTTATTAAAATTATTTTATTGTACCAATTTTTTCTTTATTATAAGCATTTCAATTTTATAGCTATGGCAACAGCAATAAAAGCTGTGATGCTAGAGGAGTAGTTTTTTTATATTTCTTGTACTTCGCTTGTTTTCAATCAGTTTTACCCATGTATTAAATACGTTCTGTGTTATGAAAACTTTCTCATTGTACATTTATAAATTTTCTCCTATGTATCTAATGATAAAAAGTAATTTTCTGGTTATTGTCCACAGCATGGGATACTATGGAGCACCAGTAAATTTTTAAAAATATATTAATGTAGTATTTTTTTTAATAGCACAAAGCATAGAATGCATAGTATTTTTTTATTTATGGCTTTAGTTTATACATACGACACAGGATTAATGAATATTAAACTTGGCCAATTACACCAAAATAATTTTGTGTTTGCTGCAAGTCTCCAGTTTTCTTGCGAAACTGTTGGTCCTGAAAGACTCATTACAGTTTCTTGAACATTTACTGGAGATTCATCTACAATATAAGGGGGAAATGAACATGTTTTGATTAAGTTTTTGTCTTATAAATCTCACAAGAAAGTATTCCTCCTCTTTTTTTTTTCTGTTACTGATCTGATAAAATTGATCACTTCCTTTTTTTTTTTGTCATAAATTTGACTAAAATGTAATTACCTACTTTTATTTCACTACCAAAATTAGCAGCATACTGTGAAATGATATCATTGTATTGTATATTGCTATAAACAGAATCTAAGGTTATCACCGAAAACTTAAGTTAAATATATCCTTTGTAATAAAAAGAATTGGTCTAAATTAATATATTGGTGATAAAATAATAATTTAAATTTTACATGTCTACTACATCATCTGTGGAAATGTTCTTCTGTAACAAGACTACTCCTTTTTTAATTAAATTTATCTCATTTAACACTTAAATTATATTTATAACATTTGCAGATACAAACTAATAGGTGTATTAATTTTCTTTAAAAAACTCAAATAAAGAAATAAATAACTTAAAATCTTTATTTATTATTGTTAGTTGTCTAATTTGGATTAATTTTGAAATTTGGAATTTATATGGAGAATGCACTTAAAAAATCTAGACTGTATGATTCAATGGTTAATTCACTCACTAAAAATGAAATAATATGCCAATTGGTATATGATGTCCAACTTTTAAAAGCATATGGAAAATAGAACTGGGGTAGAATAAACATGGTCCATTATACTCCAATTTCTGGTGGTCCATTGACCCCCATGTGGAATTTTGACAGTCTACTTTATTATGTATAATATTTTTTTATTTTGGCTTAGCTGCATAGTATGAGTTGAGGTGTTTTTGTAACATGGTATAAAATAATCTTTCAGAAAGATTGCCTGCGAAAATTGCACTTTTTACCAAGATCCATGCCACAATTACTTAAGTGTTTCAATTTTTTTGTTTCTGGTTTTTTAAAATATAGATACTGTAAAAGTTTTAAATACATGTACTTTTTATTCCTATTTATTTTCAAATGGATTCTAGATATACACCCAAGATACATGGGGTAATTAGGAGTCACTGGATTAATTCTTAGTCAGCATGTGTTTTCTATTTTTATGGCATTTTTTTTATTTTAGACATGCAAAGAATAACATATTTAGATCATAATATTAAGTTATACTTGTATTGATGAAGCAAGTTAAATAACTGATGCGAAAGGATTAATGTAAGCTAGTAATTGCAAATTCTAGATTTGGTCAAAGATGGTGCACCAACAGTTAATATCACCAACATTTGAGGATATATTAAGCAGGCAGTTGTGACAGACACCATCTGTACAGAAATCCGAAACAAGAAGAAAAGTTGTCACTAACTCGGTTGTTATTACCAGTAAGGATTTTCTTGATCTAGTAGCTATGCGTGAACAAGAAATTGAAAAAGAGGCGGCTCTAAAAGCACAACGGATTGCTGCTAAAGATAAAAAGAAGTGTGCCATCAAGAATAAGAATCTAGAAGAAACAGATGAACCACCAGCTAAACGAGCCCTCCTCTGAAATATATCTAATGAAGAACTCAAAGTGGAAGTGGAGATATTGAACAGTTAAAGAAAAATACAACCCTGGAGCAAGCTAAAATATTGCTTGCAAATATCCATGGCACTATAAAAGAGCAAGTTTACTTTGCTGTGAACTATGATAATGACCCATTCTACATAGGAAAAGTTACAAAAGTAATAGATGAGGAATATGTCAAGATAAAATTTTTCGAAAAGGGAGCTGGTAACTTTCGCTGGCCCAAATGTGACAAGTTAGAGATCATCAACGTAAAATACATATTCTATTGCCCAGTAATTTTAATTGGTTCAAATCCTTTTGATGTTGATAATGCTGCTATAAATATGACATACAAATGTTATATTAAATGTTTCTGTCAAGAGTTATGGTTATAAACCAACCAAGTCCAATTGTAAACATTCCATAAAAATAAATAGCTTTCTCATTTATTTTTTTTATGTCTTATAAATTTTTAAAGCTCTAATTAATGAGATTCCTACTATAGAGGTGATTTCCAGCATCATCAAAATATTTTATTTGAAAAAAAATATTAATACTACTTCATAAAGGCAGTGACCCATATTTACCCCATTGCCGGGGTAATTATAGGTCACTTAAGAAATTCAATTTAAAAAAATTAAAAAATATTTTGTGTAAAATGAATGTTTAATACAAAAGTTACATTACTAAGTCAACTCCATCACAAATTTCTAAATTATATATTATATTTTTCTTGATATTGCAATCTTATTGTTTTTTTACCCATAATTACCCCATGTCACTCTAAGTTTTGTTATTAAGAATTATTCAAAATGTTTTGCAGTTTAAAAAATCATTTCAAAATGATATGACTCATTCTAACTCTCCTTTATACTTTAAAAATATAAATGAATAATATTTTTTTCCCCATGTGCTTGAAAACAATATTGACAGCATTTTTTGGAATTCCTGCTATTTTCCTTCTCCTCTTGGTATTCTGTGCTTTTAAGTAAGGCTTAATTTTTATTGTACCTACATATTCAGATGCTTATTACATGAAAAAAAAAAACTCATATTTATATTTACTTAAACAAAGAAGCAATTTCATTATTTGCTTTTGTTCTAGCCATAGGAAACAAAATAAAATAACTGCAATGTGAATTATGGCTGCTACATTCTGAGAGATTATATTTGATGAGGAAAAAATAGTGCAAGTATAATTCTTTGTAGATATTTCTATTTATTTTCTGTGAAAACCTAGTTTGGCATTCTTCAAAATAGTTCTATAGTTTGCATTCATTATGTGAACATTTCCATTTATCAATTTTTCTCATCACAATGGTGTATAACATGCATGAAATTAATACCAATAATTTTTTCTAAGAATTGGAATGGCAATTATGTCATATTAAATTGTGAATTTTTGAGATATGCATTCTTTTTATATAGTGATGACCTGTATATTTTCTATTTTAAGGCACTAGCTAGCGAAAATAAGTGACTCTTAAATTCGATTTGTATATTAATTTTTTTAAAATCTTTATGATTTTAACAACCATCAAGATGGATTTAATGCGTACTTTTATGAAATTTTTATTGGTCTTACTAATTTAATATGAATTAATTATAGTGTGTGTGTTCATGTGCATTTCCATTTTAAATCAGAAATTCAGTAAATTTCACAATTTTTGTATTTTTTTTTCCTGTGAAAAATTGCATAAGTAAACAATGATTTTCAATGCATTTATCTAAAATTTTAGAATGATTCGGAGTTTCCATTAGTTTTAAATAGTGCAAATATAATCTGCCGTTTGGTCTGTGATTCCATCATTAAGTGCTCTGTTTCCACCCCTGATGTTGCCATATTTTCTAATAAAGGACAATGAGGTGTAGCTTGCTTGGCATCTAACAAAATTACCATCACTCTTAAGAATCATGGCTTTAATTTAGGACTACATTCCAGAATCATCTAGGCTTTAGAATGTAGTCACTTTTCACTCAAACATCAAAATACAGTCACTCGATTAATTCCTTTTTGGAAAAAATATGCTTCTATCTTTTCATTATGAGCTTCTTACAAAGACCTAGAAGTACTTGGCATAAGTTTTAAGATCATTTTTGGGGGATCATCTTTAACCCCATTCTAAGAGCTAAAAAAATTGGAGGGGGGAGGCTCTCCTTGTATCCATTGTGCCATCCTTCCAAAATTTTTTTATGATTTCTTTTATTTCAATCCATGCATCGTATCTATTTTATTGGTTTTCACCTTCTTTAGATAGTGTAATTATTGTGTTATATTGTGGGTTCATTGAATAATTAGCTTCATTTGTTTCACACACATTTACTGGGCGTTCACTACACTTACACGGCACAGTACATTTAGATAATTACACAGATCATCTTATATCGTTAAATACAGGCATGCATAATGTTCTACCAGTCCGGACACGTCAACAATAAATTCTCGGCAAGTCTCGCATACCATTCTGGTTCAGTTACAGTTAACTTGTAATCAATAAACTTAATTCTCAACTTTGTTTTATCATTTGTTGTTCCTTTTGATTGTGCATTTTTTAATTAAATTCCAAATAAGCCTAAACTCTGTTATTGAAGGTCATTCATCTGATGTCTTTTATTAACTTTCAATACAATTTTTTTGTGATATTGTGGTTGTTTTGTAAATTGATTTGAAGAATAAGTTTGAAACATTATATTTTATATCATCAAATATATATTTGAACTAACTTTTGTTTTTTACTCTCATTGGGAGAAATAGCTATTTAATAGCACAAAAATAAGAAAACATGTGCTATTATTTTTTTAACTGATCAAATTTTAAATCTTTTTCTTTAGAATTTACCCAAAAACAGATGCAAGATCTGTGTTTTTAGGTACATGGCACTATTGCATAAATCTCAGTCTTGAAAGCATTGAATGATAATTTAGTGTACTTACTGTTTCGGAAGTCATTGATGATAGTGTTAAATTATCCTTAAATTCAACTAAACACAAGATCGTATGTACAAAATTAACAAAGTAATTCATTTCCTTCGTCTTGTTCTGCTAAGAGTTGTGTTAAAACTTATTGCTTTTCTTTTGCCAGGCTGTGTAAATTCTTCCTTAGAGAAGGTGGTAATAACTTTTCAAGTTTTAATTTTGTTCTTCAACCTGCAATATATGTATATATATATTCACTGAACACATTCATGTAACATTGCATTAAAATAGAGTAATAAATCTAAGAAATAAAGTAATTCCACCTCAACTCAACCAAAAAAAAAAAAAAACAGATGATTTTTGCCATCAGTTATTTAGATTGTAATGATTTTTTACCTGTTTGCTGTACTTACCTCCAAGATGAAAAAACAAATTTTCTGATTATTTGAAATCTTTGTGTCCAAGTTTCAGATCTAATTTAATGATTTATGAGTTACAATCATTTAAATTTTATAACATTTTCAAAATTCGTAAAATTTTCAAAATATGAAAGATTCTTAACTCGGACACAAATGGTTGAAATAATCTAACAATTTCTATTTTTCATCTAGTTTACTATTACTTCTGAGCCAAAAGTCAACAAAATCCTAAGACAGGGTGTTTTTCGTTGAGTTTACATGGAATTACCCAATGATTTTACCTTGAAATATTTATTTATAAATGCTTTATTATGTTGAATTTCATTCTATATCATTATTATATCAATTTCATTATATACTTATTGCATTTTTTATGTACTGTACGACATTATTTGTTGAAATCAATGAAGTCATTTATCTTTGTATTAGTTATGAAATTTTAACTTCTGAAATCTGAGTAAAAGCATTAAAACTAGTGCCATTTTAAGCATAATTTTATAAAGAGTTATAAGTTAAGACAGTGGCATTTCGAGGGTAAGTAGCAACTGGGGTAATAATATGATTTTTTTAACCCCAATCGTCATCAGTGACATGACAATTGTAAAATGATTACACTGTGTTTACTTTTGTTACGTTTTAGACACCTCATAATTTTTTTTTGTAAAAATTGGCATAAATACAGTAATGTTTTGATAAGGTGCCTCATAAAACTGTCACAAGGGATCACTCCGCTTACCTACGCCACTGATTCAAGAAGACAATGCTCCGTTTTTGTTTTTTCGATAAATATTCATTTACATACAAAGTGCTTGTTATATTATAAGTGGTAATAAAATTCCATTTTCTTTACCAGGTTACATTGAAGATCTCCGTATGCAGCAGAAAGATACCTGTTTTTTTTTGTTTTTTTTCAAATAGAGCTAAACATTGTCATTAGATAATTATCCTTGATACAACTTAACCTCATTTTTTAAAGAAAATCATCAACGTTTATGAATTATCTACAACATACAGGATGGAGACATATATCCAGACGAATGAAACACATTTGATTAGTGATCTGTGTGTAGAAACAGTTGATACTGATCAAAATGTCAAAAATGTTAATGACAAGAATAAGAAATATTTCGCATGTGATATCTGTGGTAAGAAATTTCTTCAGAAAGGGCTTGTAAAAAAACATTTTCATAGCCATAAGAAGGTAAAACCATATTCTTGTGATGTATGTGGAAAAGGATTTTCTCAACAAGGCCATTTAGCTACACATTATCGTGTTCATACAGGTGAAAAGCCTTATTCTTGTGATTTCTGCCATAAGGACTTTTTTAGGAAATGTCATTTAAATGTGCATTATCGAACTCATACAAAGGAAAAGCCCTATTCTTGTGATGTTTGTGGCAAAGGATTTTCTCAACAAGTCAATTTGACTGGACATTATCGCGTTCATACAAGTGAAAAACCCTATTCTTGTGATGTATGCAATAAAGAATATTCTCACAGAAGTAGTTTAAACGTGCATTTTCGAACTCATACAAATGAAAAGCCCTATACTTGTGATGTGTGCGGTAAAAATTATTCTCATAAATTTGCATTAAAAGTTCATTATCAAACTCATTCAAATGAAAAGCCCTTTTCTTGTGATGTGTGTGGTAAAAAATATTCTCATAAAGGTGCATTAAAAGTTCATTATCAAACTCATTCAAATGAAAAACCCTTTTCTTGTGATGTGTGTAGTAAAAAATATTCTCAAAAACGTGCATTAAAAGTTCATTATCAAACTCATACAAATGAAAAACCCTTTTCTTGTGATGTATGCCATAAAGATTTTTTTAGAAAAAATGATTTCAGTGAGCATTATCGTATTCATACAAAGGAGAAGCCCTATTCTTGTGATGTATGCCATAAAGATTTTTCTCGTAAAAGTAATTTAAATGTGCATTATCGTATTCATACAAAGGAGAAGCCCTTTTCTTGTGATGTATGCCATAAAGATTTTTCTCGTAAAAGTCATTTAAATGTGCATTATTATCGAACACATACAAAAGAAAAGCCTTATTCTTGTGTTGTATGATGAAAAGGAATTTTTCGGAGAGGCAGCTTAGATACACATTATTGTATTCATATTGGTGAAAAGCCCTATTCTTGTGTTGTATGACAAATATTTTTTTGAGAAAAGCAAATTAAATGTGTATTATGAAATTCATACAAGTGGAAATACTTTTTTTTGTGTGATGTATGCAATAAAGATTTTCTCGTAAAAGTTATTTAAATGGATATTATCAAGCTCGTACAAATGAAAAACAGTATTCCGGTTATGTAGAAAAATATTTTCTCTAAAGAGTAGTTTAAATATTCATAATTGTATTGATATAAAAAAAATCGTATTCAGTTGATATCTGTGTTATGATCTGTGAAATATTCTTGGATTGAGTTTCGGTGTGTGTTATCTCAAATTCATTTAAATGAAAACCTATTCTTATGGTTGTTTATAGTAAGGAATTTTCTAGAACAAATTTTTTAATTAAGATTTCTATTCTTATGGAAATGAAATTATTTCGTCAGCAATGTTTGTTGAAAAGAATCTTCTCAAAAAAGTCATTTAATTGATAATTTTTTAATAAAAAGATAATTTTAAAAAATGTTATTCTTATGAAGTATTCTCAGAAAGTTCATTTCTTTGCACATTACTAAAAGATAACAAATAAAATATTTGTTGTTATTATGTACACGGTGAGTATTTTTTTAGAAATATTGTTTATAAAATGAATCAACATTATAATTATTGAAATAGAAAAATGTTATTTGCCTGATGTTTGTATTAAGGAATTTTCTTGTGAAAATCAATATCTGTTGTTTCCTCAGGAATAAGACTTCCGTTGTCTAAACTTATAACTAAATTTTAAAGAATTCTTGCAAAAACTTATTTTTAAGAAAATAACATTTTGTAATATTTCATTGGCCACTTTAAAAAAAAGAACCTTTACTGTAGAAAAATACCCGTTTCTATGCAATTGTTTTCCAAATTGTATTATAATTTATTAATTACATATTTTAATTATGTATCAATTAACTAACAGTTAATTCACTGTAATTTTTTGTGAATTTAAAACCTCAGGCATGGTTTTCTTTGTAGTGAAACCTCTCTACAACGGCTGACTTTTGTTCCAAGGAAAATAGGTCATTCAGTGGGTGACCTAGAGGGATCTTCATGTTTTGAGGTGCAAAATATGTATTTATCCAAGCATTTATTCATTTTTACTTTCTCATATACGAAGTATACAAAGAGAAAGTATTGTAATCGTCAAAAAATCCGAACTCGAGATTTTGACGAATCTCCACGTTTTTGACCTCCCTGAGTCCGAAAAACACAATTTTGGAATTAAGTGTGTCTGTGAGCACGATAACTCAAAAACTATTAAAGCTACAGGGATGAAATTTGGTATGTGGTCTTGCACATAATTTGTAGGTTTCTATCAAATTTTGGACAAAATCCGTCCACGGGAAGTCTATATGTATATCCGTGTTAATGGGAATAATTCACTAACTTAAATAGCTAGGTGGATAAAATTTGGTACACAATTTTATCATTAGGAATATAAGTTTGTATCAAATTTTGGACTAAATCCTTCAAAGGGTTGTTTGTGTGTATAATCACATACTTTTGAATGCAATAACTTCTTTAAAAAATTACTTTGATAAATGAAATGTGGTATGTGGCCTTCTTACCTTAATGGTAGATTTGTGTCCATTTTTTATGTCAATCAGTTAAAAAAAAAGGCGTTCAAATTGTAAATTTCATTTTCTTTATCTTACACCCAACCCTATAGGTAATCAAGCCGGCTTCTAATTCCACTTCCGCGTTTGACGACCTTATCGTGGTATGACGTTTCGCTTATTTTCTTTCTCCACTGCATTAGGGGTTCTTGTTCGTTTCTCTGCCTTTTAGCTTATTTTTTTCTCTACATGTGTTTGGTGTATACAAGAAAGTTAGGGAGAGACCGCTCCTGCTGATTTATAACAAACTGAATTTTAAGAATAATCTGAAGAAGAAAGACTTAATTCAATTTTTTTTTTTATTTTGAAAAATAAGTCCTTTATCTATTCGGTAATGGGAAATATCTTTTTTTTTTCTTGAAGTATGTTTCCCTGAAAGTCTCATTTGCTGATGTGTGCAACCCATATCAGCAGCTTCTTTGTCAGAATCCCAATCAGCGCCTGATAAGCACAAAAATTTATCTCTAGAAATTGTAATAGTAGTCCAGTAAATCTGTCAGAAAATAGGGGTTTGCTGTGCAAAAGGTCGGGTAGTTTTGATTTTTGGATATGTTGTTAGTGTTGGGCGCATACCGTAAAATTCAAGTTTTCGACCTCGGGTCGCCACGGCGCGCCACTTGGTATCAACAAAGCATCAAGAAAAGGAATCATTTTGAATTGGGAGATGAGGAATAAAAGCAAGCAGGTGGTGAGTTCCTCAAGGTCGTAGGGGAGAACACACATGCGCCCCAATCCTAGCACAGAGAGTGTTCTCACTTGATGGACCCTTGGGATGATCCACCTTCATAATATCTGTGAAGAAGTTGAGAAGTATTGTAATTATTACAATACTTCTCACAGGGTGGCGAGCGACCTGGAAAAGTCGGGGAATTTCGTTTTTCTGGAAATGTCGGGGAATTTTCGGATTTTGCGTTATTAGTCGGGGAATTTTTGCAAAGTGGGAAAAAAAATTACGTCGCATCCGGAAAATCAAAACTTGAATTAAAATTAATAAATATATTTTCTCGAGCGATATAAGAAAATACGTTTTCCTATCGATTTGCGTAAAACGTATGGTGCGTTTTCGCCATTCTAAAATCTGGGATAACAACTTGCAAACGAGAAACAGCGCACCTTTACGGCTCTCTTCGCTGCCTCACGCCGTTGTCATAGTAACTCGACTACCTGCGAAGATTCTCCCCCTTCCTACGGTCAAGTTCCCTTAAGGTCAAGTGAAGTCATAGTCATTCTATCTTCCGATTGGCTGATTCAGCTTCTATTGTGTGCGTTCCTGTACAGGAAGTCGGATCAGATCGGAGTTCACTTTCTTTACAGTCAGCTCGGTTTCTTTCCAGCAACTTCGGATTTTGTTTCTGCTTGGCTAAAAATTTTGTAAAATGTCTAAGCACACAGTTTTTCAAGATGACTGACTATCTGATCCATCGTTTAGTTCGTGGCTTGAGAAAATGCCACTCAATAATAAGATTGCCAAGTGCAAACTATGTGTTAAGACTTTTGATTTGAGTAATATGGGTCGTCGTGCTGTTTCAAGCCACATGAATGGAATTAAGCACAAAAAGAAAGTTGAAGCAAGTCAAAAGTCGGCATCGCTCTTCAGGTGCTTCACAAAATCGGAGCAGTCTTCAGTTATTAATTGTGCGGATGTCAAGAAAACGAATTCGACCGATGATGAACTAACGGTTGCCTAGTGCTCTACTAGTGTTTCAGCAAGTAGTAGTTCTACTGATCCAGGAAAAAACACCAGTGGAATAAAATCATTCCTGATCAATGATTCTGTTACTAAAGCAGAAATCTTGTGGACAATTGAAACTGTTATGACGCACACGTCATTAAGGACTGCTGGTCTTGACGCAGTGGCGGATTTTGTCAATATGAGGCCACAGGCTCAAAACTGACTTGAGGCCTCCTCTCTCTACTCAGTGTCTCAAATTGGCTGTCGGCTTAGCCCTACGATGTGCGTAGAATAGGTTTTGAGCCCCCCTCCCCTCTCTACTCAATGTCGCAACTTCGCCGTCGGCATACCAGTACAATTTACGTCCAATAGG
>BGPR01002588.1:0-16469 GCA_013235015.1 Araneus ventricosus | reverse complement strand
ACAACTTCGCCGTCGGCATACCAGTACAATTTACGTCCAATACGTTTTGAGACTCCCTCCTACCGAATGTCGCTAATTCATCATCAGTTTGAACTACTGTGTACGTCAAATGTATTTTGAGGCCCCCTGGATTTTCGAGGCACGAGGCGAGCGCCTCCAACGCCTGTGCGGAAAACCGCCACTGTCGGGATGTGCTATTATTCCAAACTATGTTTCCTGATAGTAACATTGCACAAAAAATGCAACTGCAGCGTGACAAAGTGGGATACCTGCTAGCATATGGAATTGCGCCTTTTTTTTTTGAAAAAGAACTATCAGATAAGTGCAATAAATGTGAGTTTTTGGTGGTGAGATTTGATGAGTCCCTTAATAAAGTTGCTCAGAAGCAACAAATGGACATTAATGTTCGGTTTTGGGATGAGCAAGAAAAGCAAGTGTGTACGCGGTACCTAACTTCGGTTTTTTTAGGTCGCACAAGAGCGAGTGATCTTCTGCAGGCTTTCAAAGACGGACTAAAATCTGTTGAATTTAAAAAAATTCTTCAGATATCAATGGACGGCCCTGACATCAATCTGAAGTTTTTAAAGGATTTCAAAGCTGATTTAAATACAGACCCAGATGATAAGAAACTTCTGGATTTAGGTAGCTGTGGACTGCATACACTGTAAGTATTTAACAATATTTTATTTCTAACATTTTTAAATTAAAGAACTAAATAATGTGAAACAAGCATTTATTAACTAATTAAAATTTGAAAAATTATTTTTAAAAAGGAATATAAAGTATTTGCCAAGTTTATTTAAACTCTTTGTTATTTGATTAGGAGTATATGATAGATACATTACATTACATATTTTTTCTGTTTTAGGCACTGTGCATTCAAATCCTCTATGCAAGAAACAGGATGGAACATTGTGCCTTTTCTAAGGACAGTGTACAATTTATTTAAGGATAGTCCTGCTCGTAGAGCTCTTTTTACAGGTGTGACCACTTCATCTGTCTTTCGCAAAAAGTTCTGTGCGGTTCGGTGGTTGCAAAATGCCGAAGTCGCCCAAAGGGCTATTGAGCTCATTCCCATGCTGATGCTATTTGTTGAAGAAATAGAAAAATCTATTTCTTCACGAAGTTATAAAATAGTATCAGAAGCTATTGCAGACCCATTGCTTTCAGCAAAGCTTGAATTTTTCAGGGGTCTAGCCTCTGATGTTGAGCCCTTCCTAGAAAAATTTCAGAGTGATGAGCCTTTAGTGTCATTTTTATATGAAGAGATAAGTGCTGTATTAATGACCCAAATTAGCAGAATTGTAAAACCATGTGCTATGGATGAAATAAAATCATTAAAAGACTTAAAAATTCCAGAAAAAAACATTCTTTCTGCCGGAGAAATTAACATAAGCATTGCCACAAAACATGCAATCTCAAAAGTGTCGAAAAAGATGGGGAAAACTAAAGATTCAATGATATTGAAGTTTAGAGAAAGCTGTAGAAAAGCATTAATAAAATTTATAAGTAAAATGTTAGAGAAATCCCCAATTCACCTGCGACTCACAAAAGCTACATCTTGCTTAGATCCAAATGTAGCAGAAAATGCTAAAGTAAGAAAAATTAGAATGGAATCGCTCTTAACGATTTTATTAGATCATAATTGGATCAGTAGCTCTGTTGCCGACAGAGTAATGAGAGAATTCAATAGTTTGTGTGATCAACCCAATGTAGTTTCAGCTTTGAAAAATTACAGCAGAAAAACCAGGGTTGATCATTTTTGGATGAATCTAATAACAAAGGATAATTCGTGTTCAAATTTATCCATGGTTATTAAACTTGTGTGTACTCTTTCCCATGGAAATGCAAACATAGAAAGGGGGTTTTCTGTTAATGCAGAGTGTATTGTAGAAAATATGCGAGAAGAATTGCTGGTGGCAAGGAGAATTGTGTATGACACTATCTTATCCACAGGTGGCATTAATAATCTGCAAGTAGAAAAACCCCTCATACATGCTGCTAGGAATTCATATTCCCGATTTTTGGAGGCCTCAAAAGAAAAGAAAAAACAGCAAGAAGGAAATTACATCAAATTACAAAATAAAAGGCAGGCTGAAATTAATGTGAAGGAACTACAAAGGAAAAAAGCGAAAATATTAGAAGATGCTCAGAGGCAGGCTGATCTTCTAAATGAAGAGATTAAGATCCTGTCTCAGATTTAACGAAAAAATGTCATTTGTATATAGTGTATATATTTATGTATTTAATATTAAACTTTATTGTATTTATAACTATTTTAGCTCGTTTGTAATTAATACCAAGATATGTAATTAGTGTGATGTGAAATGTGATTAATACCTAGATATGATGGAAAGAAAATTTTTGAAATTTGCTGTTTAAGTAAGTATTATCTTAAATTTTTCAAATCCCATCTCTGATTATAAGTTCTTACAAAGAAACTATCTGCAGGTTATTTTGTGACCATTTAAGAGTAGATTATTATTATTATTATTTTTATTCATTTTTTTTTTTTTTGGTTTTACAGTACAAATATTTTCTAGAGAATTAAAGGTTGCAAGTTTTTTGCATGTTTGAGAAAATTGTGCAAATTATTTACTGTGTTATTCATAGTTAGTATTTGTTTTTTACTGTAAAATTAGTATTGAATTGAGAATGTTGTATAAAATGTATCAGTCTAGTCGAGAAAAGTCGGGAAAAGGTCAGGGAATTTGTAAAAGGAAATTCACTAGCCACCCTGTAATATTACTTCTGTGACTAGTGAGCAGCATGTGGATATGCGTCCTTCTTGCATGCTCGAGACAATGAAGATGTTGAAAAGCTTATGCAGTGGTTTTCTCAACACATACCATTCCCCATAAATGATGTGCGGATGTCAATAAGCAGTGGTGTAGTAGGAACGACGGATGTTAATTGACACTTGTCTCACGAACTTGGTTGCGAGGGAATTTCCAGAATTGGTGGTGGTAACTTCGGAAACGTTAAATTCAAGCGTAAAGATAAAGTCATTACACTTGCTTCTGTTAACAACAGTGCTAAAATTGGGAAAGAAAAAATTACTGTGGACCCACTAATTCTCTTCCACAGAATTTGTGTATCCAAACAGTCAGATGAAGACTTGAAAATGTTTTTCACATATGAACTGTTACCTTTCCCTTTGTCACTGTTTAGTGAAGAGGGAATGCGAAAGGGAACTAAATCGTTCCTGTTTTCAGCGTTCACACCAACAAAAATTGATGCTGTCGAAGGAAAAAATAACTTTGTAGCGGTGAATGGAGGTCACTTACTTCACAAAGTTGTTTGGCAGAGGAATATGAATTTCGAGGACATGGTTAAGAGTTATCTGACATACCTACAAACACATTATGGATCGAACGTAGCCGTAGTGTTTGATGGATATCCTTCTGATGAGACTGGAAGGAGCACCAAAAGTGCAGAACACATTCAACGAACAAACTTGCATTCATCACCTGAGATAATCTTCAATAAAGCCACATGTTCAAAAAATTCTCAAAAACAATTTTTAGCAGATGAAAGAAACAAGGTGCGTTTCATTGACCTCTTGAAAAAGTTTCTACAAAAAGCAAATGTAATAGTTAAACAGGCAGTAGAGGATGCAGACATACTAGTTGTTGAAACTGCTGTTTCTGTTAGATCTCAGTATGACAATATTTTCGTGGTTGGTGAAGACATTGACCTTTTAGTCCTTCTTACGGGGTTAGCTCCAATGAAAGAGAACTTGTACTTCCGAAAATGTAGAAAAGGGAGGACGCCTGATGTGTTATAATCCACAACGTCATTTAAATACAAATTCAGTAGAATGATTTTGTTCATTCACGCTTTCAATGGGTGTGATACTACAAATGCACTATTCGGCCATAAGAACAGGGGTGGCGCCAGAAGGGGGGGGGCTGGCCCCCCTGTCGGGGAAAATTTTTGTACGGGGTATTCAACTGTAGTTGATAAATAATAATCTGGCGAAAATTTGAGACCAATTTCATTACACTTGTTCCCCCGTCGGGGAGATCGTGCCCCCCCCCCCGTCGGGGAAACTAGCGCCATTCCTGCTTGGGAAAACAAAATTTTGCTCTCTTTTAGAAAAAAACCGTCACCTGGAAGAACAAAATTCAAGTATTTTTCAACTCTGAAGCTACCATTGACCAAGTGGCTAAGGCAGGCCAAACTTTTCTTGTTCATTTATATGGAGGTAACCCCAGAACCTCTGCACGTGATCTCAATCACTTGCACTACACGCTCTTTACCCAATCGTCAACTAAAGCAAGGTCCACTCTAGCACGTTTACCCCTAACCATAGATGCAGCAAGATTTCGTGCCTTAAGATCTTACCTTCAGATACAGAAGTGGTTAGGACATGAGAAAAATCATCTTGAATGGGGCTGGGTACCTACCCGATTCGACCTCTCCCCACGCAAAATGGAAAGGGGTGCAGCTCCTGACTCCCTCTTGAAAATGATGTATTGCAACTGCAATAAAGGGTGCAAGAATGCCTGTGGTTGCCGAAAGCAGGTCTTGTATGTTCTTCCCTGTGCACTTGTTCTCTGGGAGAAGCTTGTGAAAACGTGTCAGACATCAATCTACTTGAGTACAGCATTGAAGATGAAGACGACAAGCCATCGTCAAGAAATAACTTTATATACGAGGATATAGAAGATTTATATCTTCAGCTGGATGAAGAGGACAAGGAGCAGCAGACAGAGCTTGAAGATTTCCGTCCTGGCCCGTCAAAAAGGCAAAAACTTTAAATAACATATATTATATGGTTTATGTCTAACAACTACTGCCCAAGCTTTAACTTTTTTATAAAAACTTAGTACATATTTTTTTAGACTATTTAATTGTTTTATGATGTCAAAAATTTCTAAACCCTTTCGTTGAACAACTGCATATCTTGAAATATAAGTCGTAGAAACATCCTATAGTTCTTTATTTATAGAAAATTTACTTGCCATTAAAATTGATCCATATGACGTTTGATCTAAACACCTTATATTAGTTTTGGACATATTGAACAAAAATTGTCGAAAAATCGTAATTTTCATAAACTTTTGAGAAAATAGTGATTTTTAAGTTACAGAACTGGTTTTGGGCTCAAAATGTGTCTACTTAAATTTGAGAAGGATAATATTTTCTGTAAAACCAACCGTTCTGATGATATTGTGAAAAAACTTAGAAACGGTCCAAAATTTTGATGTTTTGTTCAAATGGTGCGCGACGAGGTCGAAAACTTGAATTTCACGGTATGCGCGCAATACGAGCAACATATCCAAAAATCAAAACTACCTGACCTTTTGCATACCAAAATGTATCATTTTTCTGGACTATAGATCGGATAACTCATTTATTTTTTAGATTTAAGTGAAAAAAAATTTAAAAGAGAAGGCTGAAAACGATTTACCTGCCATAGAATCCTCCGCAATAGGATTTCTTCAGTACTAAGGCCATCACAATAAGTTAAAATAATAAAAAGGATCACAGCTCCCAAATCCTAAAACCAAAAAATTTCAGAATAAAACAAAACTTACATGCATGAGGATAAAAGTTAAGCTGACCTCTGGCGGTCACAAATGGCATCACTGATACTGAAGCAAAAAATTAATTTATTAAGATTAGAATTACAATTTAAAATATTTTTGAACCACATGGGTTTAGCATTGTCCGCTGGCTTCTTCAAATGAGATTGGATTATATACGAGCAATTAAAAACATAATGGTGAGTATAAAATTTTAAACCTGCTGAGATAGCAGGGAAAAGGTCCATGTCCTATTAAAAAATAAATGATTGCCTTGTTTTTGCGTGCAGAAATTTGGGGAGGGGACTGCCAGCTCAGGTGTCTGCCTTTTATATGAACGCGGTTTACAATGACGAGGTCCGACCAAAAATAGCCCTAGTGTTGCTTAAAAACCGGAAGTTAATGCCACTGAAATTAAAGTCATGTCAAGTCCGTCCATGTGAAACAACCCGAGGCGAAAATCATTGTATTGCCACACTACCCCCTTCGAAAATATGTATTGTTGCAAAAGTCTTACTGTGGGTGTATGGTGTAAACAGTCCAACACGCAGGATAATGGAGAATGAAGGTTTATTTACAAATATGCAGGAAAACACGTAGCACAGGTACAGGAAATAATAGTTCTTGCACAAATTACTAATGTAAACAGACAACAATTCACAGGTAATAACAGTTCAGCACTTTGTTATCTAACAACACAAACAGTCAGCAAATAACTAATAACTAGTAGACAATAACTGCACTTTCAATAGCGCTCAGCTCACCAGCTTTTTAGCTCGCACTGCGGGTAGAACTGCAAAGGCGTTCGCGATCAAAATCGATCAAGATACCCCGTCATCCCAGAGATCTCCTTATATAGTCTACCGCGGCAGGCCGTGACGTCACATGGAAAGGTCTAGCACATTCGTGGCGTATCTTCTCTCCTAATAGAAATATCGAGAAGATTCCAGCACCTTTGAGATCCCATATTTCGTCGGAAAGGTCAGGGAACCAGACGTGGCTGCGCTAGTCATCCCATACTTATCCTTGTAAAACTCTCTTCTCATCCATAAGACTCACATTGCTGGGAAGCGATTTTCCATGTTTATAACACTGCTCTCCTCTTCAAAGACTGACGTCCCGGCAGTCTCATTACATTGAACTGCGATCAGTAGCACGGTAGGGGGTTAGCCGATTAATGTGAATGACTTTTGGCTTGGCGTTAAGCGACCTCTGAACTCTGTAGATAATATCGTTCAGTTTTTTAAAGATAGTATAAGTTCCTTCCCAGTTCTGCTGCAATTTCGGGCTCAGGCCCTTCCGTCGCTTCGGATTATACATCCAGATTCGATCTCTCTCCTTAAAATGATGACCTGTTGTTCGCTGGCATTCGTTCACTGGCCAATTTAATTCGCTCTCTGGAAAACGCATGTACGCTTTCCAAACGTGAATCTAAATTATTCAGGTATTCATTCGGCGAGGAAGGCGTATCACTCGATCGTCCAAATAGGATATCACATGGCAATCGCAGTGTTCGACCAAAAAGCATATCTGCTGGAGTGAATCCGGTCATTTCATGGTCTGCGCTCCTATAGACCAAGAGAAAGAGTGGTAAATGTAACAAAGTCAGTTTGATTCTTCAATACAAATAAAAATGGTTTAAAATCGTTCGATTAATCCTCTCAACCATGCCATCAGTCTCAGGATGTAACGCCGTCGTTCGAGTCTTCAGAATTCCTAAAAGTTAGCAGAGCTCAGCAAAGAGAGCGGAATTAAAATTTGTGCCTTGATCCGAATGTAATATCATAGGTACGCCATAACACGAAATCCATGCTCGAACAAGCTCTTCAGCCACAGTCGAGGCTTCCTGATCTGGAATGGGAGTTTGCTTCTGGCCATTTAGTAACAGAGTCCATCAATACCAGTACATATCGATTGCCCTTTGTCGTTACAGGAAGAGGTCCTAAAATAACTAAAGTCATTCTTTCGAAAGGTACGCCCACATTATAACGCTGTAAACGGCCTTTAGTTCTTGTTTTGAGTCCTTTTCGGGCTCCTCAAGCGTGGCATTCTCTGCACCATTTTTCGACGTCGGCGCGGAGTCTATCCCAATAGAATCGCTCTCGAGTTTTGCTCAAAGTTTTCATAACTCCAAAATGGCCTCCACTTGCGCTGTCATGAGTCTCTCGCAGAACTTCTTGAATTCTGCTTTTCGGGAGAATTAGTTGTCAGCGACAAGAGCTTCTATCGTCACTCTCCCACGTACGATATAAAAAACCATCCTTAAGGTGTAAGAAGTCCCAAAGAGCCCAATATCGTTTTGTTGCAGGGCTTTCCGGAGCGATTTCTTCCCAAGATGGTCGATCTTCCGAATTTAATTTCTTCTCCAGAATTGGCCTAATAGCAGGATCTTCTAGCTGTGCCTTTTGGACCTCACTTGAAGACCAAGCATCCTCAGTTGTTAAAACTTTCGCGGAAATGTCTGTTTCCATTCCGAACTTTTTCTCTGCATTCGTGCAATGTTTGCAACTCTCTTTACAGGGTCTTCGAGAGAGCGCATCTGCATTTCCGTGAGAGGTTCCTTTGCGATGCTGGATTTCCAAATCATATTCTTGCAGTCTTTGGATCCAGCGAGGTATCTGCTTTCAGGTTCCCTAAAATTCAAAAGCCATCTAAGGGAGCATGATCAGTCCGTAGAAGAAATTTCCGTCCATAGAGGTAGTGATGGAAGTGTTCTATAGATTTCACAATGGCTAGCAATTCTTTACGCGCGAAACAATAATTTATTTCTGGCTTACCCAAGCTCTTGCTGAAGTAAGCGATGACACACTCTTCGTTTCCAATCTTCTGAGAAAGCACGGCTCCTATTCCTTCATTACTAGCATCTGTATATAAGATAAATTCCTTGTCAGTCCGGGGATAGGTCAAGATAGGGGAAGTTATCAAAGCCTGCTTTAGACTATTGAAAGGTTTCTCGCATTCTTCGGTCCAATTAAAGTTTGATCTAGCTTCAGTTAGTTTGCGCAGGGGTCTGCAGAGAAATTCCTGACAAAACGACGGTAATAGGTGAAAGTCCAAGGAAACTTCGGAGATCGTGTACTGTCTCTGGACGAGGCCAATCAACTACTGCCTTAGTCTTTTCTGGGTCGGTTTTAACCCCGTCTGCTGAAATTATGAGTCCAAGATAAGAAACCTCCTTTCGGAAGAATCTGCATTTCTTTGGACTTAGCTTGAGGTTAGCTTTTTGCAGTCTTTGGAATATTTTATGAATATTATTAAGATGTTTTTGAAATGTTCGTCCTACTATAATAATGTCACCAAGATAAACTAAACAGGCTTCCGACGTAAGTCCACGCAATACTGCCTCCATTAATCTTTCGAATGTGGTAGGGGCGTTACAAAGTACGAAAGGCATTACCTTAAATTGCCAGAGTCCTTGTCCGGTGGTGAAGGCTGTCTTTTCTTTATCTTCAGGTTGGATCTCGACTTACCAGTATTCACTTTTCAAGTCTAATGTCGAGAACCATTAACTTTCGTTCAAAGCATCCAGGGTGTCGTCTATCCGTGGTAGAGGATAATTGTCTTTTATCGTAATATTATTTAACTTCCTGTAATCAACACAGAAGCGTGTCGACCCATCTATCTTCTTAACAAGCACAATAGGCGAGGCCCAAGGTCCTGACGATTCTTCTATTATTCCGTTATCCACCATCTCTTTAACTAGGCGCTCAGCTTCTTCTTTCTTTGCAAGAGGCAAACGTCTCGGATATTGCTTGATTGGTGGATGATTACCTGTATTAATTCTATGCCGAGTCATATTGCAGCGCCGACATCAGAGTCACTAGAAGAAAACAAGCTCTGAATTCTTGTAGCAATTTCTTCACTGCTGTTCGTTGTTCTACATTATGCCCTTCAAGATTGTCCAAGATTAACGGGAGACAATAACAGCTCCTTTGTCGACGATCTTGGGTTTATAGTCCAGATTCAGAACTCGAACGAGGATGGCTTCTCTTTTTAAATCAACGAGTGTGGCCGCCACAAGGACACCTTTCTGGGCAACTTGGCTAGGAAAGTCTGTTACGGCGTATCTGAATTTTCCAGAAACTTCTAGGACTCCCTGGATAAGACATTCCGATCTTGCTGGTATAATAGTTTTCTCTTTAGCCAACACAGAGCATAACTTTGAATGCTCTGCACTGGCTGAAAACAAAGGAATTTCCTCTCCTCCTGTCCGAATCTCGTTCTTCTCCAGGTCTACCGTGAAGTTAAATTTTTGTAGAAAATCCAGGCCGAGAATACAGGGATCGGTGATGTCAGCTACGTAGATTCTGTGTTGGAATTTTCTGGATCCACATTCAATTGCTGCATCCAGTTTCCCGTGTATCTCCGCCTTTTCACCATTAGCGGTCTTTAAAGAAATGTTAGGAGCCGTGTAAATAAAATTATCCTTCAATTTCTGGGCCAAGTCTGTTCTTACGAGAGTGACATTGGCACCGGTGACCACCAACATCAAACAAGGGATACCGCAAATAGATCCTTCCAAGTAGAGTCCATTTCTTCCTCCGCAAAGTGCGGAAACTTTTAGTCCTTCTTCAGGGGCTTTATAGAGAAAAGGCAGCCTTCTCCCCGCAAGACGGCCGTACATTAGTTTTCCTGGTTGGGAGAAATTGTCTGGCACTCCCTCTGTACTTGCCCCTTTTTGTTACACTTCCAGCAAGTCACGTTCGGATTTCGTCGAGGAATGTTCTTCTTCCCAGCAACATGACTGTTTAATAATTTTTCCAAAGTTTTCAGTAAACAGTCGAATTTTTCATCTTTTTCTTTCCCAGTACCATCTTCTATCTAAATCGATCTTACATTTCGCAGGGATGAGATTCTTCCGCTTTTTCGCGAATTTCCGCTTTTTTTGTTATTTTGGAGAAATTCCGTTTTTTTTTTTTTTTAATTTTTTTTTCTCTCAAAATTCCGTTTCTTTTCCCCCTCTTCCGGATTTCCGATTTTTTTCCCCTGCAAAAAATTTGCTTTTTCTTCCGAAAATTCCGCTTTTACACAAAGAAAAGAAACTTTCCTATCTTACGTTTTCGAAAGAAAATTCTGGGAAAATATGCTCAATAGTGCGGCTTAACTCCACTGGCTAGGAAACTAGCCGATTCATCTTCTACTGACGAATCAACATTATATCTGCAAGCTCTACAAGGATGGACATTCCAACATTCAGTGCCGTTCAAAGTATTAAGTACCACCTTTTTGCAGAAAGCAAAATCTCTGTGGCATATTTTGCAAAAAAAAAATATATTTGCATGAACATTTTGAAGAAAAAAATTAGTTGAAAACTTAAGGCCATCTTGTATGGCGTACCAAGATGAAGAAATAAACAAAAACAAACAAATAAACTACATAAAAAAGGAAAAACTTCTGTCAAAAGAGGCAGCTAAAAAGCTGTGTGCAAATGCAGCAAAAAAGCAGAGAATAAGACAAAATAAATCTTCTCAAAATAAAAAATAAAACATGATTTACCTAGGCATTCTAGAGATAATGTAGTCCCGACAACTATGCCAGTAATTAAACAGAGAGATACTAATGAAGACTGTGCAAAAACTTTAGCCTCTACTGAAAATAAACTTGCAGAGGATGCAAACACATCCTTTAGTGAAGAAAAGTCTGTCAAAGATAGGAGCCCTCCAAAACAAGAGGTGAAGTGTGTTAATGGAGATCTGTTACCAACAAAAGCCACACAAATAAAAAAAAACGAAAGAAAACCACTTCTTTAACAATTAAGGAAATGCTTCAAAGGGTTTCAAATAACAGTAATGCTAAATGAATCTGTCATTGATACTGCACAACTTCTCAACCCCTCTCACTTTATAAGGTGCAAAATCTTTGTGCTGTTACTTTTGCAAAAAAGTATGAAAATAAAAGAAATAAAACAGAATTCAGTATATGATACATTATTATAATTGAGCTAATACACTTTACACAATTGCATGAAGCAAAAGAAATTATTTGTCCTTATTTTTATTTATTTTTTGAGCTAACTTTTATCAAAAGGCTATTAAATATAATTCTTCTCAGACTTCTGTTGGGTGAATGTTGCATCTCAGTGATGTACATGTGGTAAATATGTTTTAAGGTCTAATTTTGTTGTTTGTTAACTTTTAATGTGAATGATTTAATAATAATTTAATATTATTTTTCTTATTTATACATACTGAATTATAAATAATTAAGTTATTAATTATTATAGTGTAATATTTTCATCATGTTGCATGTTTTGATGTTTTACTTCTTTCGCGTATAAATTATGGTACAGATTTTTTGCTCGTGTATGATTTCAGTCTTTTTGCTTTTTTTCCAATCTCATCCCTGATTTCGGGATGTTTTGGAAACAGTTTTCGCAGCCACATACTTCATGCTACTTCAAGCTGCCAAAGCTGATTTCAAGTCTTTGGCATCCATCAACCTTGTTGCGTGCTGAGTATCTTCATCTCCGATAGCGTCGACAAAGTACTGTGCTGCTAGGCTCCTCGGACATCCTGAGGGCACTCGGCGTAGGCCAAGCTCATTAGTCGCTCCACATCGGCGGCTAATACTTGAAGGCTTTCCCCTGGCTTCTGCCGTCTCGTCTTCAATTCAGTCCTATAAAATTGGGTAAGGTGACTATCTCCGAATCGGGCTTCTAGATCATTCTCGATGGTCGTAAGGTCTGTCAACTTATCAGAAGGTATTCCGTGAAGAACCTCCGCCGCTGATCCTCGGAGAGAGGCCACAAGTTGACTGGCTTTCACAGGACCCGTCCATCCGTTCGTAGATCTTACAACGTCAAACTGCGTCTTCAAGGCAGTCCATGACGTTTGCCCGTCAAATGTCAGTGATTTGACCATCGGTCTAGAATACATGGGTTCTGGACTTGCAGGGATATTATTTGGTCTAATCTCAAGATCACTTATTCTCTGCTCGAGGACGCTGATCTTTTCTTGAAATTCGTCAATCTCTGTTTTCACACCTCGGACATCCTCTTCTACTTTTCCTATCGATCTGTTAACATGTTCTTTCATTTCTTCGACTTGATTTTCGACGTGTGCTCTCATCTCTTCTTTTTCAGTTCGGATAAGATTTTTCATTTCTTCTTGGCCCATTTCTAATTCTTTCTTCAGTTCTTCTTCTCCTTTCTTCATTTCTTCCATTTCCACCTGTCCTTTCTTCATTCCTTCCTTAATTTCCTTCTTCATTACTTCCTGTTCTTGCTTCATTTCTTCCTGTCCTTTCTCCATTGATTTCTTCATCTCAGGAAGCAGAGCATATAGATCAGCGTTCACAGCCATCTTCGTCTGCGATCTCGTATTCACCGTACACAATTACCCCGCTTCTGGGACCAGTGTTGCAAAAGTCTATCTGTGTGTGTATGGTGTAAATAGTCCAACACGCAGGATAATGGAGAATGAAGGTTTATTTACAAATATGCAGGAAAACGCGTAGCACAGGTACAGGAAACAATAGTTCTTGCACAGATTACCAATGTAAACAGACAACAATTCACAGGTAATAACAGTTCAGCACTTTGTTATCTAACAACACAAACAGTCAGCAAATAACTAATAACAATAACTGCACTTTCAATAGCGCTCAGCTCACCAGCTTTTTAGCTCGCACTGATCAAGATACCCCGTCATCCCAGAGATCTCCTTATATAGTCTACCGCGGCAGGCCGTGACGTCACATGGAAGGGTCTAGCACATTCGTGGCGTATCTTCTCTCCTAATAGAAATATCGAGAAGATTCCAGCACCTTTGAGATCCCATATTTCGTCGCCAAAGTTGCCAAATTTGTCGCCTAGTTTGACGGACGTGGCTGCGCTAGTCATCCCATACTTATCCTTGTAAAACTCTCTTCCCAACCATAAGACTCACATTACTGGGAAGCGACTTTCCATGTTTGTAACAGTATCAAAAATTTAATTGAAAATCAAAAAATTGTATCATTTTTCAAAAACATTCGTATGTCAGTGAAACAAAAAAATACATAAAACAAATATGTTAAATAATCATTATATGTAAAAACGGAATACTAGATGAATTGTTGCCTTCAATGGATCATGTTCTTTTTAACTTATAAGGAATTCCTTTGTGGGAAGCAAAAAATTTTTAAAATGCATGTGGTGCTATTACCTCTAACTTTAGTTAGCTCTTTTAGGAGTGATTTCTTCTCAGAAAATTTGAAAAAAGTTACAGTACGCTTATGAAACATTTATCAGGGTTTAAAAGAAAGGACAAGAGAAAAATTGTATTTCATTATTTGAAATTTAATTATTTTCAAATTTCATTTTTGAGCTAAAATTGTGTGCTTTATTTATATTTTACCTTCGAAATTTTATCAGCACTTAATAAATGCTATTATTTATATTAACACTGATTTTAGACTGATAGGATCGATTTATAAATTTTACTTTATATTTTAAAAAATGGTATTTCTGAAAAGCATGAATAAATTAATTACGAACAATTAATTACATTTAGATATTTGTATACTTTCTGCAATTCTTTACAAGATATTTTTCTACATTGTATAGCGATTTACTGACATTTGCACAGTAAAGAATTTAAGTTCAAATCCGTTCTACTAATGCGTTTCTTATCTTCTGATGCAAATGTATTTCTTCAACTTCAACATAAGGAGGAATTTTTGAAATACAGATTGTGATCTTAGAAAATAAGACAAGTAAAAAGAAATAATTTCTTGAGCAAACTCTAATACTCCTGAGCACGAAATCCTCCATTCATGTACTAATTTTTCTTTGAAAAAGAAATAGATTTCCCATAGAAGAGAAAGAGATAATTTATGACTTTGGAGAAACGAATACTACTGTTGCTATTAAAATGATATTATTCTGATAAAATTATGGCACGAACTTGTAAGTAAATTTGTTTGGTAACGCGATATGATTGGAGCTTCGAGTTCTAGGTTCAATTTACGCTATTATTTTATTTTGGATAGCAAATTACATACGCATTGCTTGCATGCAATGGATGTCGGTATGGATTAACAGAGGAAAATGAAAGTGAAAACTGTAGGAGTCCGAAAGCCTCTTCACGAAATAAGAAAAAGGAAGAAAAATATTGATATCTAGTAATTGTTAGCTCTCATCGTAAGTCAGTGCGAAATTATTCCGATGCTGTTTTCATTCGCTTTAACGTTGAACTAATACTATATTAAAAAATACAATAAAATGTAAAATCAATCCTACAAATTTTATTATATTCATTAAAGTCATTTGAATCTTAAGCTAACCAACGCCTTTGGAGTTATTAATAAAAACTTTTATGCTGGGGGAAGGTTGACGGGATATAACAATAGGGGGTACTCGAAAATAAAAACGGTTAATCAAAGGGTACGCGAGTGAAAAAAGGTTGGGAACCGCTGATTTCGAAGATTCGTATTTGTATTGATTAATCTGATATTTGAAGCTTCGTTGAATACAGTGAAACCTGCGTAGTGTAACTTGCCTATAATGTTAACTTTGTTCGATCCCGACAGAATTTTTATTTACTCTATGTATTATGAACCTACCAACAGCGATAATCACTTTTTAGATTCATCTGCATATAACGATAATTTTACCTCTTTAGATAGTCCATACTCTAGAAAATAGGCGGGACGGGGTGGGGCTAGAAACTCGAATCTGTTGCAGCAGAAAGATCGGAGGGCGCTAGTGACTGAATGTGCACTGTTGATAATCTATCTATAACAATATTTTTTCTAGGTCCATCCATCCTATCATCGTTATGAATAGGTTTTACCATATTTTTATTTCTTTATGTAAATTAATAGTAATTCAAAGTGATAAACAATTTTTGAACTTCCTTCTACTTTCTGATCTTCATGAGCAATAATTTTCTCTCGAGTTTTCTCGCTAGGCCATCTATAATATCTAACGCATGCACATTACTTTTAACAAAGTTGACAGACCAAGCGAGATTAAAAACAAATATATAAAGGACGACTTTTTTTACTAAACAAGCCATAAATCTAGACGAGATATATAATGATTTCATTTATGTGATGAAATGTCAAAAATAAGTTATTGCGGTGTTATAAGTTAAGCAGCAACTAAGTTTCGAAAATACCAATTGATATAATGTGACGATTGCCATTCCAACTGTCGACATTAAGAGCAAAACTAAAGAAAAACTAACACAATTTTGACTATTTCTGATAATTTAGAACACACGTTTCCAAGCTGCGGTACATGTACCCCTGGGGGTACGCGGGGTACCAGCTAGGGGTACTCGAAAGTGATCTTGGTAATGGCAGGAAGCGCAAAACATAAGAATATTCTAGAATTTCGTTTTTCTCAAGTTCATATCAAAAATGAAAGAGAAAACTGTAGGAGTCCGAAAGCCTTTTCCAAGTGTATTTAACTGTCTTTCATGAAAAAGAAACATTTTTTTAGTCTGCACTTTGTAGAATTTTTTCATAGTCAACACTTTCTATCCTTAACCCTTCTCACTTTTCCATGCAGAAATAGATTTAATGCATATTTCAGAACGTACCTTGGCTTCCATCCAGAGTGCGTCAGTGAATGCGCTGTCATAGAACGCCGAGTTGTAAATTTTTTAATACAGACATGACACAGGCTTGGAACAAAAAACCTCATAATTAATAGATTGTATCAAACATAAATGCAGAGAATTGAAATAAGTACGATTAATTGGACAATAAAATAAATAAATTTCTATAAAAAGTGTTTGAGGTATTAAAAATACAGTAGAATTATTATATAAAAGAAAATTAAGAATGATAAAATCCAATGCCGAAAGAGCTGAAATCCGCGGAAATGTGTCATGTCTGTTAATACTAAAAGAAAAAAGTAACTCTTTCCTGCTATGCATCTGGCATATGTATTGCTTACTAGAAGAGAAATAAATCAATGTTAATAGAATTATGTATACATAATTCTATTAA